>CAXIWW010000869.1:0-44000 GCA_964036315.1 Acanthosepion esculentum | reverse complement strand
TTTGTCTCCATCTTGAATAGAGTCGGGGCTAAATTCAACGGTATGTGGTCTTGTGTTCGTTCATTTGAGGAAATTTTCATGCGAGCCTAAACTGGGAGATCAGTCATACTTCACTTATTTATAACTTTTTTCCAGTAAAAGAAATCTATTCAAAATTGGTATCAAATTGTGTGCATTTTTTCGTTTAGTCCATGTTTACAGGGATTTTTCATTTGGTCAGATAGTAAAAATTACAGCTTTCACCATGTGCGTGGTATGTCGTCTGACAATTTACTGCGTCCGAAATCGAGTGTGCACAAGAAGACTGCATTTCTAATTATTCCTTTCTATAGAATCCACATAATATCGGTGTCAAATAGTCGAGAATTTCGTGCGTTATTCATAATTACAAAACTTTTGTCTCCATCTTGAATAGGGTCGGGTCTAAATTCAACGGTATGTGCTCTTGTGTTCGTTCATTTGAGGAAATTTCATTTGGCTTTAAACTGGGATATCAGTCATACTTCACTTGTTTATAACTTTATTCCAGTAAAAGTAAACTCTTCAAAATTGTTATCAAAGTGTGTGCATTTTTTCGTTTAGTCAATGTTTACAGGGATTTTTCATTTGGTCAGATAGTAAAAATTACAGCTTTCACCATGTGCGCGGTATGTTGTCTGACAATTTACAGCGTGTGAAATCCAGTGTGCACAAGAAGACTGCATTTCTAATTATTCCTTTCTATAGAATCCACATAATATCGGTCTCAAATTGTCGAAAATTTCGTGCGTTATCCATAATTACAAGACTTTTGTCTCCATCTTGAATAGAGTCGGGGCTAAATTCAACGGTATGTGCTCTAGGTGTTCGTTCATTTGAGGAAGTATTAATGCGGCCCTAAACTTGGAGATCAGTCATACTTCACTTGTTTATAACTTTTTTCCAGTAAAAGAAATCTATTCAAAATTGGTATGAAATTGTGTGCATTTTTTCGTTTAGTCAATGCTTACAGGGATTTTTCATTTGGTCAGATAGTAAAAATTACAGCTTTCACCATGTGCGTGCTATGTCGTCTGACAATTTACAGCGTCCGAAATCGAGTGTGCACCAGAAGACTGGATTTCTAATTATTCCTTTCTATAGGATCCACATAATATCGGTGTCAAATTGCCGTGAATTTCGTGCGTTATCCATAATTACAAAACTTTTGTCTCCATCTTGAATAGTGTCGGGGCTAAATTCAACGGTATGTGGTCTTGTGTTCGTTCATTTGAAGAAATTTTCATGCGGCCCTAAACTGGGAGATCAGTCATATTTCACTTGTTTATAACTTTTTTCCAGTGAAAGAAAACTTTTCAAAATTGGTATCAAATTGTGTGCATTTTTTCGTTTAGTCAATGTTTACAGGGATTTTTCATTTGGTCAGATAGTAAAAATTACAGCTTTCACCATGTGCGTGGTATGTCGTCTGACAATTTACAGCGTCCGAAATCGAGTGTGCACAAGAAGACTGCATTTCTAATTATTCCTTTCTATAGAATCCACATAATATCGGTGTCAAATTGTCGAGAATTTCGTGCGTTATGCATAATTACAAAACTTTTGTCTCCATCTTGAATAGAGTCGGGGCTAAATTCAACGGTATGTGCTCTTGTGTTCGTTCATTTGAGGAAATTTTCATTTGGCTTTAAACTGGGAGATCATTCATACTTCACTTGTTTATAAATTTTTTCCAGTAAAAGTAAACTTTTCAAAATTGGTATCAAATTGTGTGCATTTTTTCGTTTAGTCCATGTTTAAAGGGATATTTCATTTGGTCAGATAGTAAAAATTACAGCTTTCACCATGTGCGTGGTATGTCGTCTGAAATTTACATCGTCCGAAATCGAGTGTGCGCAAGAAGACTGGATTTCTAATTATTCCTTTCTATAGAATCCACATAATATCGGTGTCAAATTGTCGTGAATTTCATGCGTTATCCATAATTACAAAACTTTTGTCTCCATCTTGAATAGAGTCGGGGCTAAATTCATCGGTATGTGGTCTTGTGTTCGTTCATTTGAGGAAATTTTCATGCGGCCCTAAACTGGGAGATCAGTCATACTTCACTTGTTTATAACTTTTTTCCAGTAAAAGTAAACTTTTCAAAATTGTTATCAAATTGTGTGCATTTTTTCGTTTAGTCAATGTTTACAGGGATTTTTCATTTGGTCAGATAGTAAAAATTACAGCTTTCACCATGTGCGTGGTATGTCGTCTGACAATTTACAGCGTCCGAAATCCAGTGTGCACCAGAAGACTGGATTTCTAATTATTCCTTTCTATAGGATCCACATAATATCGGTGTCAAATTGCCGTGAATTTCGTGCGTTATCCATAATTACAAAACTTTTGTCTCCATCTTGAATAGTGTCGGGGCTAAATTCAACGGTATGTGGTCTTGTGTTCGTTCATTTGAAGAAATTTTCATGCGGCCCTAAACTGGGAGATCAGTCATATTTCACTTGTTTATAACTTTTTTCCAGTGAAAGAAAACTTTTCAAAATTGGTATCAAATTGTGTGCATTTTTTCGTTTAGTCAATGTTTACAGGGATTTTTCATTTGGTCAGATAGTAAAAATTACAGCTTTCACCATGTGCGTGGTATGTCGTCTGACAATTTACAGCGTCCGAAATCGAGTGTGCACAAGAAGACTGCATTTCTAATTATTCCTTTCTATAGAATCCACATAATATCGGTGTCAAATTGTCGAGAATTTCGTGCGTTATGCATAATTACAAAACTTTTGTCTCCATCTTGAATAGAGTCGGGGCTAAATTCAACGGTATGTGCTCTTGTGTTCGTTCATTTGAGGAAATTTTCATTTGGCTTTAAACTGGGAGATCATTCATACTTCACTTGTTTATAAATTTTTTCCAGTAAAAGTAAACTTTTCAAAATTCGTATCAAATTGTGTGCATTTTTTCGTTTAGTCCATGTTTAAAGGGATATTTCATTTGGTCAGATAGTAAAAATTACAGCTTTCACCATGTGCGTGGTATGTCGTCTGAAATTTACATCGTCCGAAATCGAGTGTGCGCAAGAAGACTGGATTTCTAATTATTCCTTTCTATAGAATCCACATAATATCGGTGTCAAATTGTCGTGAATTTCATGCGTTATCCATAATTACAAAACTTTTGTCTCCATCTTGAATAGAGTCGGGGCTAAATTCATCGGTATGTGGTCTTGTGTTCGTTCATTTGAGGAAATTTTCATGCGGCCCTAAACTGGGAGATCAGTCATACTTCACTTGTTTATAACTTTTTTCCAGTAAAAGAAATCTATTCAAAATTGGTATCAAATTGTGTGCATTTTTTCGTTTAGTCCGTGTTTACAGGGATTTTTCATTTGGTCAGATAGTAAAAATTACAGCTTTCACCATGTGCGTGGTATGTCGTCTGACAATTTACAACTTCCGAAATCGAGTGTGCACAAGAAGACTGCATTTCTAATTATTCCTTTCTATAGAATCCACATAATATCGGTGTCAAATTGTCGAGAATTTCGTGCGTTATGCATGATTACAAAACTTTTGTCTCCATCTTGAATAGAGTCGGGGCTAAATTCGACGGTATGTGCTCTTGTGTTCGTTCATTTGAGGAAATTTTCATGCGGCCCTAAACTGGGACATCATTCATACTTCACTTGTTTATAACTTTTTCCCAATAAAAAAAACTTTTCAAAATTGGTATCAAATTGTGTGCATTTTTTCGTTTAGTCAATGTTTACAGGGATTTTTCATTTGGTCAGATAGTAAAAATTACAGCTTTCACCATGTGCGTGGTATGTCGTCTGACAATTTACAGCGTCCGAAATCGAGTGTGCACAAGAAGACTGCATTTCTAATTATTCCTTTCTATAGAATCCACATAATATCGGTGTCAAATTGTCGAGAATTTCGTGCGTTATCCATAATTACAAAACTTTTGTCTCCATCTTGAATAGAGTCGGGGCTAAATTCAACGGTATGTGCTCTTGTGTTCGTTCATTTGAGGAAATTTTCATTTGGCTTTAAACTGGGATATCAGTCATACTTCACTTGTTTATAACTTTTTTCCAGTAAAAGTAAACTTTTCAAAATTGGTATGAAATTGTGTGCATTTTTTCGTTTAGTCAATGTTTACAGGGATTTTTCATTTGTTCAGATAGTAAAAATTACAGCTTTCACAATGTGCGCGGTATGTTGTCTGACAATTTACAGCGTCCGAAATCCAGTGTGCACAAGAAAACTGCATTTCCAATTATTCCTTTCTATAGAATCCACATCATATCGGTCTCAAATTGTCGAAAATTTCGTGCGTTATCCATAATTACAAAACTTTTGTCTCCATCTTGATTAGAGTCGGGGCTAAATTCAACGGTATGTGGTCTTGTGTTCGTTCATTTGAGGAAATTTTCATGCGGCCCTAAACTGGGAGATCAGTCATACTTCACTTGTTTATAACTTTTTTCCAGTAAAAGAAATCTATTCAAAATTGGTATCAAATTTTGTGCATTTTTTCGTTTAGTCAATGTTTACAGGGATTTTTCATTTTGTCAGATAGTAAAAATTACAGCTTTCACCATGTGCGTGGTATGTCGTCTGACAATTTACAGCGTCCGAAATCGAGCGTGCACAAGAAGACTGCATTTCTAATTATTCCTTTCTATAGCATCCACATAATATCGGTGTCAACTTGTCGAGAATTTCGTGCGTTATTCATAATTACAAAACTTTTGTCTCCATCTTGAATAGAGTCGGGGCTAAATTCAACGGTATGTGCTCTTGTGTTCGTTCATTTGAGAAAATTTTCATATCGCTTTAAACTGGCATATCAGTCATACTTCACTTGTTTATAACTTTTTTCCAGTAAAAGAAATCTATTCAAAATTGGTATCAAATTTTGTGCATTTTTTCGTTTATTCAATGTTTACAGGGATTTTTCATTTGGTCAGATAGTAAAAATTACAGCTTTCACCATGTGCACGGTATGTTGTCTGACAATTTACAGCGTCCGAAATCCAGTGTGCACAAGAAGACTGCATTTCTAATTATTCCTTTCTATAGAATCCACATAATATCGGTCTCAAATTGTCGAAAATTTCGTGCGTTATCCATAATTACAAAACTTTTGTCTCCATCTTGAATAGAGTCGGGGCTAAATTCAACGGTATGTGGTCTTGTGTTCGTTCATTTGAGGAAATTTTCATGCGGCCCTAAACTGGGAGATCAGTCATACTTCACTTGTTTATAACTTTTTTCCAGTAAAAGAAATCTATTCAAAATTGGTATCAAATTGTGTGCATTTTTTCGTTTAGTCAATGTTTACAGGGATTTTTCATTTGGTCAGATAGTAAAAATTACAGCTTTCACCATGTGCGTGGTATGTCGTCTGACAATTTACAGCGTCCGAAATCGTGTGTGCACAAGTAGACTGCATTTCTAATTATTCCTTTCCATAGAATCCACATAATATCGGTGTCAAATTGTCGAGAATTTCGTGCGTTATTCATAATTACAAAACTTTTGTCTACATCTTGAATAGAGTCGGGGCTAAATTCAACGGTATGTGCTCTTGTGTTCGTTCATTTGAGAAAATTTTCATTTCGCTTTAAACTGGCATATCAGTCATACTTCACTTGTTTATAACTTTTTTCCAGTAAAAGTAAACTTTTCAAAATTTTTATCAAATTGTGTGCATTTTTCGTTTAGTCAATGTTTACAGGGATTTTTCATTTGGTCTGATAGTAAAAATTACAGCTTTCACCATGTGCGCGGTAAGTTGTCTGACAATTTACAGCGTCCGAAATCCAGTGTGCACAAGAAGACTGCATTTCTAATTATTCCTTTCTATAAAATCCACATAATATCGGTCTCAAATTGTCGAAAATTTCGTGCGTTATCCATAATTACAAAACTTTTGTCTCCATCTTGAATAGAGTCGGGGCTAAATTCAACGGTTTGTGCTATTGTGTTCGTTCATTTGAGGAAATTTTCATGCGGCCCTAAACTGGGAGATCAGTCATACTTCACTTGTTTATAACTTTTTTCCAGTAAAAGAAATCTATTCAAAATTGGTATGAAATTGTGTGCATTTTTTCGTTATTCAGTGTTTACAGGGATTTTTCATTTGGTCAGATAGTAAAAATTACAGCTTTCACCATGTGCGTGGTATGTCGTCTGACAATTTACAGCGTCCGAAATCGAGTGTGCACAAGAAGACTGGATTTCTAATTATTCCTTTCTATAGAATCCACATAATATCGGTGTCAAATTGCCGAGAATTTCGTGCGTTATCAATAATTACAAAACTTTTGTCTCCATCTTGAATAGTGTCGGGGCTAAATTCAAGGGTATGTGGACTTGTGTTCGTTCATTTGAAGAAATTTTCATGCGGCCCTAAACTGGGAGATCAGACACACTTCACTTGTTTATAAATTTTCCAGTAAAAGAAAACTTTTCAAAATTGGTATGAAATTGTGTGCATTTTTTCGTTAATCAATGTTTACACAGATTTTTCATTTGGTCAGATAGTAAAAATTACAGCTTTCACCATGTGCGCGGTATGTTGTCTGACAATTTACAGCGTCCGAAATCCAGTGTGCACAAGAAGACTGCATTTCTAATTATTCCTTTCTATAAAATCCACATAATATCGGTCTTAAATTGTCGAAAATTTCGTGCGTTATCCATAATTACAAAACTTTTGTCTCCATCTTGAATAGAGTCGGGGCTAAATTCAACGGTATGTGCTCTTGTGTTCGTTCATTTGAGGAAATTTTCATGCGGCCCTAAACTGGGAGATCAGACATACTTCACTTGTTTATAACTTTTTTCCAGTAAAAGAAAACTTTTCAAAATTGGTATCAAATTGTGTGCATTTTTTCGTTTAGTCAATGTTTACAGGGATTTTTCATTTGGTCAGATAGTAAAAATTACAGCTTTCACCATGTGCGTGGTATGTCGTCTGACAATTTACAGCGTCCGAAATCGAGAGTGCACAAGAAGACTGCATTTCTAATTATTCCTTTCTATAGAATCCACATAATATCGGTGTCAAATTGTCGAGAATTTCGTGCGTTATCCATAATTACAAAACTTTTGTCTCCATCTTGAATAGAGTCGGGGCTAAATTCAACGGTATGTGCTCTTGTGTTCGTTCATTTGAGGAAATTTTCATTTGGCTTTAAACTGGGATATCAGTCATACTTCACTTGTTTATAACTTTTTTCCAGTAAAAGTAAACTTTTCAAAATTGGTATGAAATTGTGTGCATTTTTTCGTTTAGTCAATGTTTACAGGGATTTTTCATTTGTTCAGATAGTAAAAATTACAGCTTTCACAATGTGCGCGGTATGTTGTCTGACAATTTACAGCGTCCGAAATCCAGTGTGCACAAGAAAACTGCATTTCCAATTATTCCTTTCTATAGAATCCACATCATATCGGTCTCAAATTGTCGAAAATTTCGTGCGTTATCCATAATTACAAAACTTTTGTCTCCATCTTGAATAGAGTCGGGGCTAAATTCAACGGTATGTGGTCTTGTGTTCGTTCATTTGAGGCAATTTTCATTCGGCCCTAAACTGGGAGATCAGTCATACTTCAGTTATTTATAACTTATTTCCAGTAAAAGAAATCTTTTCAAAATTGATATCAAATTGTGTTCATGTTTTCCTTTAGTCCATGTTTACAGGGATTTTTCATTTGGTCAGAGAGTAAAAATTACAGCTTTCACCATGTGCGTGGTATGTCGTCTGACAATTTACAGCGTCCGAAATCGACTGTGCACAAGAAGACTGCATTTCTAATTATTCCTTTCTATAGAATCCACATAATATCGGTGTCAAATTGTCGAGAATTTCGTGCGTTATTCATAATTACAAAACTTTTGTCTCCATCTTGAATAGAGTCGGGGCTAAATTCAACGGTATGTGCTCTTGTGTTCGTTCATCTGAGGAAATTTTCATGCGGCCCTAAACTGGGAAATCAGTCATACTTCACTTGTTTATAACTTTTTTCCAGTAAAAGAAATCTATTCACAATTGGTATCAAATTGTGTGCATTTTTTCGTTTAGTCAATGTTTACAGGAATTTTTCATTTGGTCAGATAGTAAAAATTACAGCTTTCACCATGTGCGTGGTATGTTGTCTGACAATTTACAGCGTCCGAAATCGAGTGTGCACAAGATGACTGCATTTCTAATTATTCCTTTCTATAGAATCCACATAATATCGGTCTCAAATTGTCGAAAATTTCATGCGTTATCCATAATTACAAAACTTTTGTCTCCATCTTGAATAGAGTCGGGGCTAAATTCAACGGTATGTGCTCTAGTGTTCGTTCATTTGAGAAAATTTTCATTTCGCTTTAAACTGGGATATCAGTCATACTTCACTTGTTTATAACTTTTTTCCAGTAAAAGTAAACTTTTCAAAATTGTTATCAAATTGTGTGCATTTTTCGTTTAGTCAATGTTTACAGGGATTTTTCATTTGGTCAGATAGTAAAAATTACAGCTTTCACCATGTGCACGGTATGTTGTCTGACAATTTACAGCGTCCGAAATAGAGTGTGCACAAGAAGACTGCATTTCTAATTATTCCTTTCTATAGAATCCACATAATATCGGTGTCAAATTGTCGAGAATTTCGTGCGTTATTCATAATTACAAAACTTTTGTCTCCATCTTGAATAGAATCGGGGCTAAATTCAACGGTATGTGGTCTTGTGTTCGTTCATTTGAGAAAATTTTCATTTCGCTTTAAACTGGCATATCAGTCATACTTCACTTGTTTATAACTTTTTTCCAGTAAAAGAAATCTATTCAAAATTGGTATCAAATTGTGTCCATTTTTTCGTTTAGTCAATGTTTACAGGGATTTTTCATTTGGTCAGATAGTAAAAATTACAGCTTTCACCATGTGCACGGTATGTTGTCTGACAATTTACAGCGTCCGAAATCCAGTGTGCACAAGAAGACTGCATTTTTAATTATTCCTTTCTATAGAATCCACATAATATCGGTCTCAAATTGTCGAAAATTTCGTGCGTTATCCATAATTACAAAATTTTTGTCTCGATCTTGAATAGAGTCGGGGCTAAATTCAACGGTATGTGGTCTTGTGTTCGTTCATTTGAGGAAATTTTCATGCGGCCCTTAACTGGGAGATCAGTCATACTTCACTTGTTTATAACTTTTTTCCAGTAAAAGAAATCTATTCAAAATTGGTATCAAATTGTGTGCATTTTTTCGTTTAGTCAATGTTTACAGGGATTTTTCATTTGGTCAGATAGTAAAAATTACAGCTTTCACCATATGCGTGGTATGTCGTCTGACAATTTACAGCGTCCGAAATCGAGTGTGCACAAGAAGACTGCATTTCTAATTATTCCTTTCTATAGAATCCACATAATATCGGTGTCAAATTGTCGAGAATTTCGTGCGTTATTCATAATTACAAAACTTTTGTCTCCATCTTGAATAGAGTCGGGGCTAAATTCAACGGTATGTGCTCTTGTGTTCGTTCATTTGAGGAAATTTTCATGCGGCCCTGAACTGGGAGATCAGTCATACTTCACTTGTTTATAACTTTTTTCCAGTAAAAGAAATCTATTCAAAATTGGTATCAAATTGTGTGCATTTTTTCGTTTAGTCAATGTTTACAGGGATTTTTCATTTGGTCAGATAGTAAAAATTACAGCTTTCACCATGTGCACGGTATGTTGTCTGACAATTTACAGTGTCCGAAATCCAGTGTGCACAAGAAGACTGCATTTCTAATTATTCCTTTCTATAGAATCCACATAATATCGGTCTCAAATTGTCGAAAATTTCGTGCGTTATCCATAATTACAAAACTTTTGTCTCCATCTTGAATAGAGTCGGGGCTAAATTCAACGGTATGTGCTCTTGTGTTCGTTCATTTGAGGAAATTTTCATTTTGCTTTAAACTGGGATATCAGTCATACTTCACTTGTTTATAACTTTTTTCCAGTAAAAGTAAACTTTTCAAAATTGTTATCAAATTGTGTGCATTTTTCGTTTAGTCAATGTTTACAGGGATTTTTCATTCGGTCAGATAGTAAAAATTACAGCTTTCACCATGTGCACGGTATGTTGTCTGACAATTTACAGCGTCCGAAATCCAGTGTGCACAAGAAGACTGCATTTCAAATTATTCCTTTCTATAGAATCCACATAATATCGGTCTCAAATTGTCGAAAATTTCGTGCGTTATCCATAATTACAAAACTTTTGTCTCCATCTTGAATAGAGTCGGGGCTAAATTCAAAGGTATGTGCTCTTGTGTTCGTTCATTTGAGGAAATTTTCATTTCGCTTTAAACTGGGATATCAGTCATATTTCACTTGTTTATAACTTTTTTCCAGTAAAAGAAATCTATTCAAAATTGGTATCAAATTGTGTGCATTTTTTCGTTTAGTCAATGTTTACAGGGATTTTTCATTTGGTCAGATAGTAAAAATTACAGCTTTCACCATGTGCGTGTTATGTCGTCTGACAATTTACAGCGTCCGAAATCGAGTGTGCACAAGAAGACTGCATTTCTAATTATTCCTTTCTATAGAATCCACATAATATCGGTGTCAAATTGTCGAGAATTTCGTGCGTTATTCATAATTACAAAACTTTTGTCTCCATCTTGAATAGAGTCGGGGCTAAATTCAACGGTATGTGCTCTTGTGTTCGTTCATTTGAGAAAATTTTCATGCGGCCCTGAACTTGGAGATCAGTCATACTTCACTTGTTTATAACTTTTTTCCAGTAAAAGAAATCTATTCAAAATTGGTATCAAATTGTGTGCATTTTTTCGTTTAGTCAATGTGTACAGGGATTTTTCATTTGGTCAGATAGTAAAAATTTCAGCTTTCACCATGTGCACGGTATGTTGTCTGACAATTTACAGCGTCCGAAATCCAGTGTGCACAAGAAGACTGCATTTCTAATTATTCCTTTCTATAGAATCCACATAATATCGGTCTCAAATTGTCGAAAATTTCGTGCGTTATCCATAATTACAAAACTTTTGTCTCCATCTTGAATAGAGTCGGGGCTAAATTCAACGGTATGTGCTCTTGTGTTCGTTCATTTGAGGAAATTTTCATTTTGCTTTAAACTGGGATATCAGTCATACTTCACTTGTTTATAACTTTTTTCCAGTAAAAGTAAACTTTTCAAAATTGTTATCAAATTGTGTGCATTTTTCGTTTAGTCAATGTTTACAGGGATTTTTCATTTGGTCAGATAGTAAAAATTACAGCTTTCACCATGTGCACGGTATGTTGTCTGACAATTTACAGTGTCCGAAATCCAGTGTGCACAAGAAGACTGCATTTCTAATTATTCCTTTCTATAGAATCCACATAATATCGGTCTCAAATTGTCGAAAATTTCGTGCGTTATCCATAATTACAAAACTTTTGTCTCCATCTTGAATAGAGTCGGGGCTAAATTCAACGGTATGTGGTCTTGTGTTCGTTCATTTGAGGAAATTTTCATGCGGCCCTAAACTGGGAGATCAGTCATAGTTCACTTGTTTATAACTTTTTTCCAGTAAAAGAAATCTATTCAAAATTGGTATCAAATTGTGTGCATTTTTTCGTTTAGTCAATGTTTACAGGGATATTTCATTTGGTCAGATAGTAAAAATTACAGCTTTCACCATGTGCGTGGTATGTCGTCTGACAATTTACAGCGTCCGAAATCGAGTGTGCACAAGAAGACTGCATTTCTAATTATTCCTTTCTATAGAATCCACATAATATCGGTCTCAAATTGTCGAAAATTTCGTGCGTTATCCATAATTACAAAACTTTTGTCTCCATCTTGAATAGAGTCGGGGCTAAATTCAACGGTATGTGCTCTTGTGTTCGTTCATTTGAGGAAATTTTGATTTCGCTTTAAACTGGGATATCAGTCATATTTCACTTGTTTATAACTTTTTTCCAGTAAAAGTAAACTTTTCAAAATTGTTATCAAATTGTGTGCATTTTTCGTTTAGTCAATGTTTACAGGGATTTTTCATTTGGTCAGATAGTAAAAATTACAGCTTTCACCATGTGCACGGTATGTTGTCTGACAATTTACAGCGTCCGAAATCCAGTGTGCACAAGAAGACTGCATTTCTAATTATTCCTTTCTATAGAATCCACATAATATCGGTCTCAAATTGTCGAAAATTTCGTGCATTATCCATAATTACAAAACTTTTGTCTCCATCTTGAATAGAGTCGGGGCTAAATACAACGGTATGTGATCTTGTGTTCGTTCATTTGAGGAAATTTTCATTTTGCTTTAAACTGGGATATCAGTCATACTTCACTTGTTTATAACTTTTTTCCAGTAAAAGTAAACTTTTCAAAATTGTTATCAAATTGTGTGCATTTTTCGTTTAGTCAATGTTTACAGGGATTTTTCATTTGGTCAGATAGTAAAAATTACAGCTTTCACCATGTGCACGGTATGTTGTCTGACAATTTACAGTGTCCGAAATCCGGTGTGCACAAGAAGACTGCATTTCTAATTATTCCTTTCTATAGAATCCACATAATATCGGTCTCAAATTGTCGAAAATTTCGTGCGTTATCCATAATTACAAAACTTTTGTCTCCATCTTGAATAGAGTCGGGGCTAAATTCAACGGTATGTGGTCTTGTGTTCGTTCATTTGAGGAAATTTTCATGCGGCCCTAAACTGGGAGATCAGTCATACTTCATTGTTTATAACTTTTTTCCAGTAAAAGAAATCTATTCAAAATTGGTATCAAATTGTGTGCATTTTTTCGTTTAGTCAATGTTTACAGGGATTTTTCTTTTGGTCAGATAGTAAAAATTACAGCTTTCACCATGTGCACGGTATGTTGTCTGACAATTTTCAGCGTCCGAAATCCAGTGTGCACAAGAAGACTGCATTTCTAATTATTCCTTTCTATAGAATCCACATAATATCGGTCTCAAATTGTCGAAAATTTCGTGCGTTATCCATAATTACAAAACTTTTGTCTCCATCTTGAATAGAGTCGGGGCTAAATTCAACGGTATGTGCTCTTGTGTTCGTTCATTTGAGGAAATTTTCATTTTGCTTTAAACTGGGATATCAGTCATACTTCACTTGTTTATAACTTTTATCCAGAAAAAGTAAACTTTTCAAAATTGTTATCAAATTGTGTGCATTTTTCGTTTAGTCAATGTTTACAGGGATTTTTCATTTGGTCAGATAGTAAAAATTACAGCTTTCACCATGTGCGTGGTATGTCGTCTGACAATTTACAGCGTCCGAAATCGAGTGTGCACAAGAAGACTGCATTTCTAATTATTCCTTTCTATAGAATCCACATAATATCGGTGTCAAATTGTCAAGAATTTCGTGCGTTATTCATAATTACAAAACTTTTGTCTCCATCTTGAATAGAGTCGGGGCTAAATTCAACGGTATGTGCTCTTGTGTTCGTTCATTTGAGAAAATTTTCATGCGGCCCTGAACTTGGAGATCAATCATACTTCACTTGTTTATAACTTTTTTCCAGTAAATGAAATCTATTCAAAATTGGTATCAAATTGTGTGCATTTTTTCGTTTAGTCAATGTGTACAGGGATTTTTCATTTGGTCAGATAGTAAAAATTTCAGCTTTCACCATGTGCACGGTATGTTGTCTGACAATTTACAGCGTCCGAAATCCAGTGTGCACAAGAAGACTGCATTTCTAATTATTCCTTTCTATAGAATCCACATAATATCGGTCTCAAATTGTCGAAAATTTCGTGCGTTATCCATAATTACAAAACTTTTGTCTCCATCTTGAATAGAGTCGGGGCTAAATTCAACGGTACGTGCTCTTGTGTTCGTTCATTTGAGGAAATTTTCATTTCGCTTTAAACTGGGATATCAGTCATATTTCACTTGTTTATAACTTTTTTCCAGTAAAAGTAAACTTTTCAAAATTGTTATCAAATTGTGTGCATTTTTCGTTTAGTCAATGTTTACAGGGATATTTCATTTGGTCAGATAGTAAAAATTACAGCTTTCACCATGTGCACGGTATGTTGTCTGACAATTTACAGCGTCCGAAATCCAGTGTGCACAAGAAGACTGCATTTCTAATTATTCCTTTCTATAGAATCCACATAATATCGGTCTCAAATTGTCGAAAATTTCGTGCATTATCCATAATTACAAAACTTTTGTCTCCATCTTGAATAGAGTCGGGGCTAAATTCAACGGTATGTGCTCTTGTGTTCGTTCATTTGAGGAAATTTTCATTTTGCTTTAAACTGGGATATCAGTCATACTTCACTTGTTTATAACTTTTTTCCAGTAAAAGTAAACTTTTCAAAATTGTTATCAAATTGTGTGCATTTTTCGTTTAGTCAATGTTTACAGGGATTTTTCATTTGGTCAGATAGTAAAAATTACAGCTTTCACCATGTGCACGGTATGTTGTCTGACAATTTACAGTGTCCGAAATCCGGTGTGCACAAGAAGACTGCATTTCTAATTATTCCTTTCTATAGAATCCACATAATATCGGTCTCAAATTGTCGAAAATTTCGTGCGTTATCCATAATTACAAAACTTTTGTCTCCATCTTGAATAGAGTCGGGGCTAAATTCAACGGTATGTGGTCTTGTGTTCGTTCATTTGAGGAAATTTTCATGCGGCCCTAAACTGGGAGATCAGTCATACTTCACTTGTTTATAACTTTTTTCCAGTAAAAGAAATCTATTCAAAATTCGTATCAAATTGTGTGCATTTTTTCGTTTAGTCAATGTTTACAGGGATATTTCATTTGGTCAGATAGTAAAAATTACAGCTTTCACCATGTGCGTGGTATGTCGTCTGACAATTTACAGCGTCCGAAATCGAGTGTGCACATGAAGACTGCATTTCTAATTATTCCTTTCTATAGAATCCACATAATATCGGTGTCAAATTGTCGAGAATTTCGTGCGTTATTCATAATTACAAAACTTTTGTCTCCATCTTGAATAGAGTCGGGGCTAAATTCAACGGTATGTGCTCTTGTGTTCGTTCATTTGAGAAAATTTTCATGCGGCCCTGAACTTGGAGATCAATCATACTTCACTTGTTTATAACTTTTTTCCAGTAAAAGAAATCTATTCAAAATTGGTATCAAATTGTGTGCATTTTTTCGTTTAGTCAATGTGTACAGGGATTTTTCATTTGGTCAGATAGTAAAAATTTCAGCTTTCACCATGTGCACGGTATGTTGTCTGACAATTTACAGCGTCCGAAATCCAGTGTGCACAAGAAGACTGCATTTCTAATTATTCCTTTCTATAAAATCCACATAATATCGGTCTCAAATTGTCGAAAATTTCGTGCGTTATCCATAATTACAAAACTTTTGTCTCCATCTTGAATAGAGTCGGGGCTAAATTCAACGGTATGTGCTCTTGTGTTCGTTAAATTGAGGAAATTTTCATTTCGCTTTAAACTGGGATATCAGTCATATTTCACTTGTTTATAACTTTTTTCCAGTAAAAGTAAACTTTTCAAAATTGTTATCAAATTGTGTGCATTTTTCGTTTAGTCAATGTTTACAGGGATTTTTCATTTGGTCAGATAGTAAAAATTACAGCTTTCACCATGTGCACGGTATGTTGTCTCACAATTTACAGCGTCCGAAATCCAGTGTGCACAAGAAGACTGCATTTCTAATTATTCCTTTCTATAGAATCCACATAATATCGGTCTCAAATTGTCGAAAATTTCGTGCATTATCCATAATTACAAAACTTTTGTCTCCATCTTGAATAGAGTCGGGGCTAAATTCAACGGTATGTGCTCTTGTGTTCGTTCATTTGAGGAAATTTTCATGCGGCCCTAAACTGGGAGATCAGTCATACTTCACTTGTCTATAACTTTTTTCCAATAAAAGAAATCAATTCAAAATTGGTATCAAATTGTGTGCATTTTTTCGTTTAGTCAATGTTTACAGGGATTTTTCATTTGGTCAGATAGTAAAAATTACAGCTTTCACCATGTGCGTGTTATGTCGTCTGACAATTTACAGCGTCCGAAATCGAGTGTGCACAAGAAGACTGCATTTCTAATTATTCCTTTCTATAGAATCCACATAATATCGGTGTCAAATTGTCGAGAATTTCGTGCGTTATTCATAATTACAAAACTTTTGTCTCCATCTTGAATAGAGTCGGGGCTAAATTCAACGGTATGTGCTCTTGTGTTCGTTCATTTGAGAAAATTTTCATGCGGCCCTGAACTTGGAGATCAATCATACTTCACTTGTTTATAACTTTTTTCCAGTAAAAGAAATCTATTCAAAATTGGTATCAAATTGTGTGCATTTTTTCGTTTAGTCAATGTGTACAGGGATTTTTCATTTGGTCAGATAGTAAAAATTTCAGCTTTCACCATGTGCACGGTATGTTGTCTGACAATTTACAGCGTCCGAAATCCAGTGTGCACAAGAAGACTGCATTTCTAATTATTCCTTTCTATAGGATCCACATAATATCGGTCTCAAATTGTCGAAAATTTCGTGCGTTATCCATAATTACAAAACTTTTGTCTCCATCTTGAATAGAGTCGGGGCTAAATTCAACGGTATGTGATCTTGTGTTCGTTCATTTGAGGAAATTTTCATTTCGCTTTAAACTGGGATATCAGTCATACTTCACTTGTTTATAACTTTTTTCCAGTAAAAGTAAACTTTTCAAAATTGTTATCAAATTGTGTGCATTTTTCGTTTAGTCAATGTTTACAGGGATTTTTCATTTGGTCAGATAGTAAAAATTACAGCTTTCACCATGTGCACGGTATGTTGTCTGACAATTTACAGCGTCCGAAATCCAGTGTGCACAAGAAGACTGCATTTCTAATTATTCCTTTCTATAGAATCTACATAATATCGGTCTCAAATTGTCGAAAATTTCGTGCATTATCCATAATTACAAAACTTTTGTCTCCATCTTGAATAGAGTCGGGGCTAAATTCAACGGTATGTGCTCTTGTGTTCGTTCATTTGAGGAAATTTTCATTTTGCTTTAAACTGGGATATCAGTCATACTTCACTTGTTTATAACTTTTTTCCAGTAAAAGTAAACTTTTCAAAATTGTTATCAAATTGTGTGCATTTTTCGTTTAGTCAATGTTTACAGGGATTTTTCATTTGGTCAGATAGTAAAAATTACAGCTTTCACCATGTGCACGGTATGTTGTCTGACAATTTACAGTGTCCGAAATCCGGTGTGCACAAGAAGACTGCATTTCTAATTATTCCTTTTCTATAGAATCCACATAATATCGGTCTCAAATTGTCGAAAATTTCGTGCGTTATCCATAATTACAAAACTTTTGTCTCCATCTTGAATAGTGTCGGGGCTAAATTCAACGGTATGTGCCTCTTGTTCGTTCATTTGAGGAAATTTTCATGCGGCCCTGAACTTGGAGATCAGTCATACTTCACTTGTTTATAACTTTTTTCCAGTAAAAGAAATCTATTCAAAATTGGTATCAAATTGTGTGCATTTTTTCGTTTAGTCAATGTTTTCAGGGATTTTTCATTTGGTCAGATAGTAAAAATTACAGCTTTCACCATGTGCACGGTATGTTGTCTGACAATTTACAGTGTCCGAAATCCGGTGTGCACAAGAAGACTGCATTTCTAATTATTCCTTTTCTATAGAATCCACATAATATCGGTCTCAAATTGTCGAAAATTTCGTGCGTTATCCATAATTACAAAACTTTTGTCTCCATCTTGAATAGAGTCGGGGCTAAATTCAACGGTATGTGGTCTTGTGTTCGTTCATTTGAGGAAATTTTCATGCGCCCCTAAACTGGGAGATCAGTCATACTTCACTTGTTTATAACTTTTTTCCAGTAAAAGAAATCTATTCAAAATTGGTATCAAATTGTGTGCATTTTTTCGTTTAGTCAATGTTTACAGGGATTTTTCATTTGGTCAGATAGTAAAAATTACAGCTTTCACCATGTGCGTGGTATGTCGTCTGACAATTTACAGCGTCCGAAATCGAGTGTGCACAAGAAGACTGCATTTCTAATTATTCCTTTCTATAGAATCCACATAATATCGGTGTCAAATTGTCGAGAATTTCGTGCGTTATTCATAATTACAAAACTTTTGTCTCCATCTTGAATAGAGTCGGGGCTCAATTCAACGGTATGTGCTCTTGTGTTCGTTCATTTGAGGAAATTTTCATGCGGCCCTGAACTTGGAGATCAGTCATACTTCACTTGTTTATAACTTTTTTCCAGTAAAAGAAATCTATTCAAAATTGTTATCAAATTGTCTGCATTTTTTCGTTTAGTCAATGTTTACAGGGATTTTTCATTTGGTCAGATAGTAAAGATTACAGCTTTCACCATGTGCACGGTATGTTGTCTGACAATTTACAGCGTCCGAAATCCAGTGTGCACAAGAAGACTGCATTTCTAATTATTCCTTTCTATAGAATCCACATAATATCGGTCTCAAATTGTCGAAAATTTCGTGCGTTATCCATAATTACAAAACTTTTGTCTCCATCTTGAATAGAGTCGGGGCTAAATTCAACGGTATGTGCTCTTTTGTTCGTTCATTTGAGGAAATTTTCATGCGGCCCTGAACTTGGAGATCAGTCATACTTCCCTTGTTTATAACTTTTTTCCAGTAAAAGAAATCTATTCAAAATTGGTATCAAATTGTGTGCATTTTTTCGTTTAGTCAATGTTTACAGGGATTTTTCATTTGGTCAGATAGTAAAAATTACAGCTTTCACCATGTGCACGGTATGTTGTCTGACAATTTACAGCGTCCGAAATCCAGTGTGCACAAGAAGACTGCATTTCTAATTATTCCTTTCTATAGAATCCACATAATATCGGTCTCAAATTGTCGAAAATTTCGTGCGTTATCCATAATTACAAAACTTTTGTCTCCATCTTGAATAGAGTCGGGGCTAAATTCAACGGTATGTGCTCTTGTGTTCGTTCATTTGAGGAAATTTTCATTTCGCTTTAAACTGGGATATCAGTCATACTTCACTTGTTTATAACTTTTTTCCAGTAAAAGTAAACTTTTCAAAATTGTTATCAAATTGTGTGCATTTTTCGTTTAGTCAATGTTTACAGGGATTTTTCATTTGGTCAGATAGTAAAAATTACAGCTTTCACCATGTGCACGGTATGTTGTCTGACAATTTACAGTGTCCGAAATCCAGTGTGCACAAGAAGACTGCATTTCTAATTATTCCTTTCTATAGAATCCACATAATATCGGTCTCAAATTGTCGAAAATTCCGTGCGTTATCCATAATTACAAAACTTTTGTCTCCATCTTGAATAGAGTCGGGGCTAAATTCAACGGTATGTGGTCTTGTGTTCGTTCATTTGAGGAAATTTTCATGCGGCCCTAAACTGGGAGATCAGTCATAGTTCACTTGTTTATAACTTTTTTCCAGTAAAAGAAATCTATTAAAAATTGGTATCAAATTGTGTGCATTTTTTCGTTTAGTCAATGTTTACAGGGATATTTCATTTGGTCAGATAGTAAAAATTACAGCTTTCACCATGTGCGTGGTATGTCGTCTGACAATTTACAGCGTCCGAAATCGAGTGTGCACAAGAAGACTGCATTTCTAATTATTCCTTTCTATAGAATCCACATAATATCGGTCTCAAATTGTCGAAAATTTCGTGCGTTATCCATAATTACAAAACTTTTGTCTCCATCTTGAATAGAGTCGGGGCTAAATTCAACGGTATGTGCTCTTGTGTTCGTTCATTTGAGGAAATTTTCATTTGGCTTTAAACTGGGATATCAGTCATACTTCACTTGTTTATAACTTTTTTCCAGTAAAAGTATACTTTTCAAAATTGTTATCAAATTGTGTGCATTTTTCGTTTAGTCAATGTTTACAGGGATTTTTCATTTGGTCAGATAGTAAAAATTACAGCTTTCACCATGTGCGTGTTATGTCGTCTGACAATTTACAGCGTCCGAAATCGAGTGTGCACAAGAAGACTGCATTTCTAATTATTCCTTTCTATAGAATCCACATAATATCGGTGTCAAATTGTCGAGAATTTCGTGCGTTATTCATAATTACAAAACTTTTGTCTCCATCTTGAATAGAGTCGGGGCTAAATTCAACGGTATGTGCTCTTGTGTTCGTTCATTTGAGAAAATTTTCATGCGGCCCTGAACTTGGAGATCAATCATACTTCACTTGTTTATAACTTTTTTCCAGTAAAAGAAATCTATTCAAAATTGGTATCAAATTGTGTGCATTTTTTCGTTTAGTCAATGTGTACAGGGATTTTTCATTTGGTCAGATAGTAAAAATTTCAGCTTTCACCATGTGCACGGTATGTTGTCTGACAATTTACAGCGTCCGAAATCCAGTGTGCACAAGAAGACTGCATTTCTAATTATTCCTTTCTATAGGATCCACATAATATCGGTCTCAAATTGTCGAAAATTTCGTGCGTTATCCATAATTACAAAACTTTTGTCTCCATCTTGAATAGAGTCGGGGCTAAATTCAACGGTATGTGATCTTGTGTTCGTTCATTTGAGGAAATTTTCATTTCGCTTTAAACTGGGATATCAGACATACTTCACTTGTTTATAACTTTTTTCCAGTAAAAGTAAACTTTTCAAAATTGTTATCAAATTGTGTGCATTTTTCGTTTAGTCAATGTTTACAGGGATTTTTCATTTGGTCAGATAGTAAAAATTACAGCTTTCACCATGTGCACGGTATGTTGTCTGACAATTTACAGCGTCCGAAATCCAGTGTGCACAAGAAGACTGCATTTCTAATTATTCCTTTCTATAGAATCTACATAATATCGGTCTCAAATTGTCGAAAATTTCGTGCATTATCCATAATTACAAAACTTTTGTCTCCATCTTGAATAGAGTCGGGGCTAAATTCAACGGTATGTGCTCTTGTGTTCGTTCATTTGAGGAAATTTTCATTTTGCTTTAAACTGGGATATCAGTCATACTTCACTTGTTTATAACTTTTTTCCAGTAAAAGTAAACTTTTCAAAATTGTTATCAAATTGTGTGCATTTTTCGTTTAGTCAATGTTTACAGGGATTTTTCATTTGGTCAGATAGTAAAAATTACAGCTTTCACCATGTGCACGGTATGTTGTCTGACAATTTACAGTGTCCGAAATCCGGTGTGCACAAGAAGACTGCATTTCTAATTATTCCTTTTCTATAGAATCCACATAATATCGGTCTCAAATTGTCGAAAATTTCGTGCGTTATCCATAATTACAAAACTTTTGTCTCCATCTTGAATAGTGTCGGGGCTAAATTCAACGGTATGTGCCTCTTGTTCGTTCATTTGAGGAAATTTTCATGCGGCCCTGAACTTGGAGATCATTCATACTTCACTTGTTTATAACTTTTTTCCAGTAAAAGAAATCTATTCAAAATTGGTATCAAATTGTGTGCATTTTTTCGTTTAGTCAATGTTTTCAGGGATTTTTCATTTGGTCAGATAGTAAAAATTACAGCTTTCACCATGTGCACGGTATGTTGTCTGACAATTTACAGTGTCCGAAATCCGGTGTGCACAAGAAGACTGCATTTCTAATTATTCCTTTTCTATAGAATCCACATAATATCGGTCTCAAATTGTCGAAAATTTCGTGCGTTATCCATAATTACAAAACTTTTGTCTCCATCTTGAATAGAGTCGGGGCTAAATTCAACGGTATGTGGTCTTGTGTTCGTTCATTTGAGGAAATTTTCATGCGGCCCTAAACTGGGAGATCAGTCATACTTCACTTGTTTATAACTTTTTTCCAGTAAAAGAAATCTATTCAAAATTGGTATCAAATTGTGTGCATTTTTTCGTTTAGTCAATGTTTACAGGGATTTTTCATTTGGTCAGATAGTAAAAATTACAGCTTTCACCATGTGCGTGGTATGTCGTCTGACAATTTACAGCGTCCGAAATCGAGTGTGCACAAGAAGACTGCATTTCTAATTATTCCTTTCTATAGAATCCACATAATATCGGTGTCAAATTGTCGAGAATTTCGTGCGTTATTCATAATTACAAAACTTTTGTCTCCATCTTGAATAGAGTCGGGGCTCAATTCAACGGTATGTGCTCTTGTGTTCGTTCATTTGAGGAAATTTTCATGCGGCCCTGAACTTGGAGATCAGTCATACTTCACTTGTTTATAACTTTTTTCCAGTAAAAGAAATCTATTCAAAATTGTTATCAAATTGTCTGCATTTTTTCGTTTAGTCAATGTTTACAGGGATTTTTCATTTGGTCAGATAGTAAAGATTACAGCTTTCACCATGTGCACGGTATGTTGTCTGACAATTTACAGCGTCCGAAATCCAGTGTGCACAAGAAGACTGCATTTCTAATTATTCCTTTCTATAGAATCCACATAATATCGGTCTCAAATTGTCGAAAATTTCGTGCGTTATCCATAATTACAAAACTTTTGTCTCCATCTTGAATAGAGTCGGGGCTAAATTCAACGGTATGTGCTCTTTTGTTCGTTCATTTGAGGAAATTTTCATGCGGCCCTGAACTTGGAGATCAGTCATACTTCCCTTGTTTATAACTTTTTTCCAGTAAAAGAAATCTATTCAAAATTGGTATCAAATTGTGTGCATTTTTTCGTTTAGTCAATGTTTACAGGGATTTTTCATTTGGTCAGATAGTAAAAATTACAGCTTTCACCATGTGCACGGTATGTTGTCTGACAATTTACAGCGTCCGAAATCCAGTGTGCACAAGAAGACTGCATTTCTAATTATTCCTTTCTATAGAATCCACATAATATCGGTCTCAAATTGTCGAAAATTTCGTGCGTTATCCATAATTACAAAACTTTTGTCTCCATCTTGAATAGAGTCGGGGCTAAATTCAACGGTATGTGCTCTTGTGTTCGTTCATTTGAGCAAATTTTCATTTCGCTTTAAACTGGGATATCAGTCATATTTCACTTGTTTATAACTTTTTTCCAGTAAAAGTAAACTTTTCAAAATTGTTATCAAATTGTGTGCATTTTTCGTTTAGTCAATGTTTACAGGGATTTTTCATTTGGTCAGATAGTAAAAATTACAGTTTTCACCATGTGCACGGTATGTTGTCTGACAATTTACAGCATCCGAAATCCAGTGTGCACAAGAAGACTGCATTTCTAATTATTCCTTTCTATAGAATCCACATAATATCGGTCTCAAATTGTCGAAAATTTCGTGCGTTATCCATAATTACAAAACTTTTGTCTCCATCTTGAATAGAGTCGGGGCTAAATTCAACGGTATGTGCTCTTGTGTTCGTTCATTTGAGAAAATTTTCATGCGGCCCTGAACTTGGAGATCAATCATACTTCACTTGTTTATAACTTTTTTCCAGTAAAAGAAATCTATTCAAAATTGGTATCAAATTGTGTGCATTTTTTCGTTTAGACAATGTGTACAGGGATTTTTCATTTGGTCAGATAGTAAAAATTTCAGCTTTCACCATGTGCACGGTATGTTGTCTGACAATTTACAGCGTCCGAAATCCAGTGTGCACAAGAAGACTGCATTTCTAATTATTCCTTTCTATAGGATCCACATAATATCGGTCTCAAATTGTCGAAAATTTCGTGCGTTATCCATAATTACAAAACTTTTGTCTCCATCTTGAATAGAGTCGGGGCTAAATTCAACGGTATGTGATCTTGTGTTCGTTCATTTGAGGAAATTTTCATTTCGCTTTAAACTGGGATATCAGTCATACTTCACTTGTTTATAACTTTTTTCCAGTAAAAGTAAACTTTTCAAAATTGTTATCAAATTGTGTGCATTTTTCGTTTAGTCAATGTTTACAGGGATTTTTCATTTGGTCAGATAGTAAAAATTACAGCTTTCACCATGTGCACGGTATGTTGTCTGACAATTTACAGCGTCCGAAATCCAGTGTGCACAAGAAGACTGCATTTCTAATTATTCCTTTCTATAGAATCCACATAATATCGGTCTCAAATTGTCGAAAATTTCGTGCATTATCCATAATTACAAAACTTTTGTCTCCATCTTGAATAGAGTCGGGGCTAAATTCAACGGTATGTGGTCTTGTGTTCGTTCATTTGAGGAAATTTTCATGCGGCCCTAAACTGGGAGATCAGTCATACTTCACTTGTTTATAACTTTTTTCCAGTAAAAGGAATCTATTCAAAATTGGGATCAAATTGTGTGCATTTTTTCGTTTAGTCAATGTTTACAGGGATTTTTCATTTGGTCAGATAGTAAAAATTACAGCTTTCACCATGTGCGTGGTATGTCGTCTGACAATTTACAGCGTCCGAAATCGAGTGTGCACAAGAAGACTGCATTTCTAATTATTCCTTTCTATAGAATCCACATAATATCGGTGTCAAATTGTCGAGAATTTCGTGCGTTATTCATAATTACAAAACTTTTGTCTCCATCTTGAATAGAGTCGGGGCTAAATTCAACGGTATGTGCTCTTGTGTTCGTTCATTTGAGGAAATTTTCATGCGGCCCTGAACTTGGAGATCAGTCATACTTCACTTGTTTATAACTTTTTTCCAGTAAAAGAAATCTATTCAAAATTGTTATCAAATTGTCTGCATTTTTTCGTTTAGTCAATGTTTACAGGGATTTTTCATTTGGTCAGATAGTAAAGATTACAGCTTTCACCATGTGCACGGTATGTTGTCTGACAATTTACAGCGTCCGAAATCCAGTGTGCACAAGAAGACTGCATTTCTAATTATTCCTTTCTATAGAATCCACATAATATCGGTCTCAAATTGTCGAAAATTTCGTGCGTTATCCATAATTACAAAACTTTTGTCTCCATCTTGAATAGAGTCGGGGCTAAATTCAACGGTATGTGCTCTTTTGTTCGTTCATTTGAGGAAATTTTCATGCGGCCCTGAACTTGGAGATCAGTCATACTTCACTTGTTTATAACTTTTTTCCAGTAAAAGAAATCTATTCAAAATTGGTATCAAACTGTGTGCATTTTTTCGTTTAGTCAATGTTTACAGGGATTTTTCATTTGGTCAGAGAGTAAAAATTACAGCTTTCACCATGTGCACGGTATGTTGTCTGACAATTTACAGCGTCCGAAATCCAGTGTGCACAAGAAGACTGCATTTCTAATTATTCCTTTCTATAGAATCCACATAATATCGGTCTCAAATTGTCGAAAATTTCGTGCGTTATCCATAATTACAAAACTTTTGTCTCCATCTTGAATAGAGTCGGGGCTAAATTCAACGGTATGTGCTCTTGTGTTCGTTCATTTGAGCAAATTTTCATTTCGCTTTAAACTGGGATATCAGTCATATTTCACTTGTTTATAACTTTTTTCCAGTAAAAGTAAACTTTTCAAAATTGTTATCAAATTGTGTGCATTTTTCGTTTAGTCAATGTTTACAGGGATTTTTCATTTGGTCAGATAGTAAAAATTACAGCTTTCACCATGTGCACGGTATGTTGTCTGACAATTTACAGCATCCGAAATCCAGTGTGCACAAGAAGACTGCATTTCTAATTATTCCTTTCTATAGAATCCACATAATATCGGTCTCAAATTGTCGAAAATTTCGTGCGTTATCCATAATTACAAAACTTTTGTCTCCATCTTGAATAGAGTCGGGGCTAAATTCAACGGTATGTGCTCTTGTGTTCGTTCATTTGAGAAAATTTTCATGCGGCCCTGAACTTGGAGATCAATCATACTTCACTTGTTTATAACTTTTTTCCAGTAAAAGAAATCTATTCAAAATTGGTATCAAATTGTGTGCATTTTTTCGTTTAGTCAATGTGTACAGGGATTTTTCATTTGGTCAGATAGTAAAAATTTCAGCTTTCACCATGTGCACGGTATGTTGTCTGACAATTTACAGCGTCCGAAATCCAGTGTGCACAAGAAGACTGCATTTCTAATTATTCCTTTCTATAGGATCCACATAATATCGGTCTCAAATTGTCGAAAATTTCGTGCGTTATCCATAATTACAAAACTTTTGTCTCCATCTTGAATAGAGTCGGGGCTAAATTCAACGGTATGTGATCTTGTGTTCGTTCATTTGAGGAAATTTTCATTTCGCTTTAAACTGGGATATCAGTCATACTTCACTTGTTTATAACTTTTTTCCAGTAAAAGTAAACTTTTCAAAATTGTTATCAAATTGTGTGCATTTTTCGTTTAGTCAATGTTTACAGGGATTTTTCATTTGGTCAGATAGTAAAAATTACAGCTTTCACCATGTGCACGGTATGTTGTCTGACAATTTACAGCGTCCGAAATCCAGTGTGCACAAGAAGACTGCATTTCTAATTATTCCTTTCTATAGAATCCACATAATATCGGTCTCAAATTGTCGAAAATTTCGTGCATTATCCATAATTACAAAACTTTTGTCTCCATCTTGAATAGAGTCGGGGCTAAATTCAACGGTATGTGCTCTTGTGTTCGTTCATTTGAGGAAATTTTCATTTTGCTTTAAACTGGGATATCAGTCATACTTCACTTGTTTATAACTTTTTTCCAGTAAAAGTAAACTTTTCAAAATTGTTATCAAATTGTGTGCATTTTTCGTTTAGTCAATGTTTACAGGGATTTTTCATTTGGTCAGATAGTAAAAATTACAGCTTTCACCATGTGCACGGTATGTTGTCTGACAATTTACAGTGTCCGAAATCCGGTGTGCACAAGAAGACTGCATTTCTAATTATTCCTTTTCTATAGAATCCACATAATATCGGTCTCAAATTGTCGAAAATTTCGTGCGTTATCCATAATTACAAAACTTTTGTCTCCATCTTGAATAGTGTCGGGGCTAAATTCAACGGTATGTGCCTCTTGTTCGTTCATTTGAGGAAATTTTCATGCGGCCCTGAACTTGGAGATCAGTCATACTTCACTTGTTTATAACTTTTTTCCAGTAAAAGAAATCTATTCAAAATTGGTATCAAATTGTGTGCATTTTTTCGTTTAGTCAATGTTTACAGGGATTTTTCATTTGGTCAGATAGTAAAAATTACAGCTTTCACCATGTGCACGGTATGTTGTCTGACAATTTACAGTGTCCGAAATCCGGTGTGCACAAGAAGACTGCATTTCTAATTATTCCTTTTCTATAGAATCCACATAATATCGGTCTCAAATTGTCGAAAATTTCGTGCGTTATCCATAATTACAAAACTTTTGTCTCCATCTTGAATAGAGTCGGGGCTAAATTCAACGGTATGTGGTCTTGTGTTCGTTCATTTGAGGAAATTTTCATGCGGCCCTAAACTGGGAGATCAGTCATACTTCACTTGTTTATAACTTTTTTCCAGTAAAAGAAATCTATTCAAAATTGGTATCAAATTGTGTGCATTTTTTCGTTTAGTCAATGTTTACAGGGATTTTTCATTTGGTCAGATAGTAAAAATTACAGCTTTCACCATGTGCGTGGTATGTCGTCTGACAATTTACAGCGTCCGAAATCGAGTGTGCACAAGAAGACTGCATTTCTAATTATTCCTTTCTATAGAATCCACATAATATCGGTGTCAAATTGTCGAGAATTTCGTGCGTTATTCATAATTACAAAACTTTTGTCTCCATCTTGAATAGAGTCGGGGCTAAATTCAACGGTATGTGCTCTTGTGTTCGTTCATTTGAGGAAATTTTCATGCGGCCCTGAACTTGGAGATCAGTCATACTTCACTTGTTTATAACTTTTTTCCAGTAAAAGAAATCTATTCAAAATTGGTATCAAATTGTGTGCATTTTTTCGTTTAGTCAATGTTTACAGGGATTTTTCATTTGGTCAGATAGTAAAAATTACAGCTTTCACCATGTGCACGGTATGTTGTCTGACAATTTACAGCGTCCGAAATCCAGTGTGCACAAGAAGACTGCATTTCTAATTATTCCTTTCTATAGAATCCACATAATATCGGTCTCAAATTGTCGAAAATTTCGTGCGTTATCCATAATTACAAAACTTTTGTCTCCATCTTGAATAGAGTCGGGGCTAAATTCAACGGTATGTGCTCTTGTGTTCGTTCATTTGAGCAAATTTTCATTTTGCTTTAAACTGGGATATCAGTCATACTTCACTTGTTTATAACTTTTTTCCAGTAAAAGAAATCTATTCAAAATTGTTATCAAATTGTCTGCATTTTTTCGTTTAGTCAATGTTTACAGGGATTTTTCATTTGGTCAGATAGTAAAGATTACAGCTTTCACCATGTGCACGGTATGTTGTCTGACAATTTACAGCGTCCGAAATCCAGTGTGCACAAGAAGACTGCATTTCTAATTATTCCTTTCTATAGAATCCACATAATATCGGTCTCAAATTGTCGAAAATTTCGTGCGTTATCCATAATTACAAAACTTTTGTCTCCATCTTGAATAGAGTCGGGGCTAAATTCAACGGTATGTGCTCTTTTGTTCGTTCATTTGAGGAAATTTTCATGCGGCCCTGAACTTGGAGATCAGTCATACTTCACTTGTTTATAACTTTTTTCCAGTAAAAGAAATCTATTCAAAATTGGTATCAAATTGTGTGCATTTTTTCGTTTAGTCAATGTTTACAGGGATTTTTCATTTGGTCAGATAGTAAAAATTACAGCTTTCACCATGTGCACGGTATGTTGTCTGACAATTTACAGCGTCCGAAATCCAGTGTGCACAAGAAGACTGCATTTCTAATTATTCCTTTCTATAGAATCCACATAATATCGGTCTCAAATTGTCGAAAATTTCGTGCGTTATCCATAATTACAAAACTTTTGTCTCCATCTTGAATAGAGTCGGGGCTAAATTCAACGGTATGTGGTCTTGTGTTCGTTCATTTGAGGAAATTTTCATGCGGCCCTAAACTGGGAGATCAGTCATACTTCACTTGTTTATAACTTTTTTCCAGTAAAAGAAATCTATTCAAAATTGGTATCAAATTGTGTGCATTTTTTCGTTTAGTCAATGTTTACAGGGATTTTTCATTTGGTCAGATAGTAAAAATTACAGCTTTCACCATGTGCACGGTATGTTGTCTGACAATTTACAGCGTCCGAAATCCAGTGTGCACAAGAAGACTGCATTTCTAATTATTCCTTTCTATAGAATCCACATAATATCGGTCTCAAATTGTCGAAAATTTCGTGCGTTATCCATAATTACAAAACTTTTGTCTCCATCTTGAATAGAGTCGGGGCTAAATTCAACGGTATGTGCTCTTGTGTTCGTTCATTTGAGGAAATTTTCATTTCGCTTTAAACTGGGATATCAGTCATACTTCATTTGTTTATAACTTTTTTCCAGTAAAAGTAAACTTTTCAAAATTGTTATCAAATTGTGTGCATTTTTCGTTTAGTCAATGTTTACAGGGATTTTTCATTTGGTCAGATAGTAAAAATTACAGCTTTCACCATGTGCACGGTATGTTGTCTGACAATTTACAGCGTCCGAAATCCAGTGTGCACAAGAAGACTGCATTTCTAATTATTCCTTTCTATAGAATCCACATAATATCGGTCTCAAATTGTCGAAAATTTCGTGCGTTATCCATAATTACAAAACTTTTGTCTCCATCTTGAATAGAGTCGGGGCTAAATTCAACGGTATGTGCTCTTGTGTTCGTTCATTTGAGGAAATTTTCATTTCGCTTTAAACTGGGATATCAGTCATACTTCATTTGTTTATAACTTTTTTCCAGTAAAAGTAAACTTTTCAAAATTGTTATCAAATTGTGTGCATTTTTCGTTTAGTCAATGTTTACAGGGATTTTTCATTTGGTCAGATAGTAAAAATTACAGCTTTCACCATGTGCACGGTATGTTGTCTGACAATTTACAGCGTCCGAAATCCAGTGTGCACAAGAAGACTGCATTTCTAATTATTCCTTTCTATAGAATCCACATAATATCGGTCTCAAATTGTCGAAAATTTCGTGCGTTATCCATAATTACAAAACTTTTGTCTCCATCTTGAATAGAGTCGGGGCTAAATTCAACGGTATGTGCTCTTGTGTTCGTTCATTTGAGAAAATTTTCATTTCGCTTTAAACTGGGATATCAGTCATATTTCACTTGTTTATAACTTTTTTCCAGTAAAAGAAATCTATTCAAAATTGGTATCTAATTGTGTGCATTTTTTCGTTTAGTCAATGTTTACAGGGATTTTTCATTTGGTCAGATAGTAAAAATTACAGCTTTCACCATGTGCGTGGTATGTCGTCTGACAATTTACAGCGTCCGAAATCGAGTGTGCACAAGAAGACTGCATTTCTAATTATTCCTTTCTATAGAATCCACATAATATCGGTGTCAAATTGTCCAGAATTTCGTGCGTTATTCATAATTACAAAACTTTTGTCTCCATCTTGAATAGAGTCGGGGCTAAATTCAACGGTATGTGGTCTTGTGTTCGTTCATTTGAGGAAATTTTCATTTCGCTTTAAACTGGGATATCAGTCATACTTCACTTGTTTATAACTTTTTTCCAGTAAAAGAAATCTATTCAAAATTGGTATCAAATTGTGTGCATTTTTTCGTTTAGTCAATGTTTACAGGGATTTTTCATTTGGTCAGATAGTAAAAATTACAGCTTTCACCATGTGCGTGGTATGTCGTCTGACAATTTACAGCGTCCGAAATCGAGTGTGCACAAGAAGACTGCATTTCTAATTATTCCTTTCTATAGAATCCACATAATATCGGTGTCAAATTGTCGAGAATTTCGTGCGTTATTCATAATTACAAAACTTTTGTCTCCATCTTGAATAGAGTCGGGGCTAAATTCAACGGTATGTGCTCTTGTGTTCGTTCATTTGAGGAAATTTTCATGCGGCCCTGAACTTGGAGATCAGTCATACTTCACTTGTTTATAACTTTTTTCCAGTAAAAGAAATCTATTCAAAATTGTTATCAAATTGTCTGCATTTTTTCGTTTAGTCAATGTTTACAGGGATTTTTCATTTGGTCAGATAGTAAAGATTACAGCTTTCACCATGTGCACGGTATGTTGTCTGACAATTTACAGCGTCCGAAATCCAGTGTGCACAAGAAGACTGCATTTCTAATTATTCCTTTCTATAGAATCCACATAATATCGGTTTCAAATTGTCGAAAATTTCGTGCGTTATCCATAATTACAAAACTTTTGTCTCCATCTTGAATAGAGTCGGGGCTAAATTCAACGGTATGTGCTCTTTTGTTCGTTCATTTGAGGAAATTTTCATGCGGCCCTGAACTTGGAGATCAGTCATACTTCACTTGTTTATAACTTTTTTCCAGTAAAAGAAATCTATTCAAAATTGGTATCAAATTGTGTGCATTTTTTCGTTTAGTCAATGTTTACAGGGATTTTTCATTTGGTCAGATAGTAAAAATTACAGCTTTCACCATGTGCACGGTATGTTGTCTGACAATTTACAGCGTCCGAAATCCAGTGTGCACAAGAAGACTGCATTTCTAATTATTCCTTTCTATAGAATCCACATAATATCGGTCTCAAATTGTCGAAAATTTCGTGCGTTATCCATAATTACAAAACTTTTGTCTCCATCTTGAATAGAGTCGGGGCTAAATTCAACGGTATGTGCTCTTGTGTTCGTTCATTTGAGCAAATTTTCATTTCGCTTTAAACTGGGATATCAGTCATATTTCACTTGTTTATAACTTTTTTCCAGTAAAAGTAAACTTTTCAAAATTGTTATCAAATTGTGTGCATTTTTCGTTTAGTCAATGTTTACAGGGATTTTTCATTTGGTCAGATAGTAAAAATTACAGCTTTCACCATGTGCACGGTATGTTGTCTGACAATTTACAGCATCCGAAATCCAGTGTGCACAAGAAGACTGCATTTCTAATTATTCCTTTCTATAGAATCCACATAATATCGGTCTCAAATTGTCGAAAATTTCGTGCGTTATCCATAATTACAAAACTTTTGTCTCCATCTTGAATAGAGTCGGGGCTAAATTCAACGGTATGTGCTCTTGTGTTCGTTCATTTGAGAAAATTTTCATGCGGCCCTGAACTTGGAGATCAATCATACTTCACTTGTTTATAACTTTTTTCCAGTAAAAGAAATCTATTCAAAATTGGTATCAAATTGTGTGCATTTTTTCGTTTAGTCAATGTGTACAGGGATTTTTCATTTGGTCAGATAGTAAAAATTTCAGCTTTCACCATGTGCACGGTATGTTGTCTGACAATTTACAGCGTCCGAAATCCAGTGTGCACAAGAAGACTGCATTTCTAATTATTCCTTTCTATAGAATCCACATAATATCGGTCTCAAATTGTCGAAAATTTCGTGCATTATCCATAATTACAAAACTTTTGTCTCCATCTTGAATAGAGTCGGGGCTAAATTCAACGGTATGTGCTCTTGTGTTCGTTCATTTGAGGAAATTTTCATTTTGCTTTAAACTGGGATATCAGTCATACTTCACTTGTTTATAACTTTTTTCCAGTAAAAGTAAACTTTTCAAAATTGTTATCAAATTGTGTGCATTTTTCGTTTAGTCAATGTTTACAGGGATTTTTCATTTGGTCAGATAGTAAAAATTACAGCTTTCACCATGTGCACGGTATGTTGTCTGACAATTTACAGTGTCCGAAATCCGGTGTGCACAAGAAGACTGCATTTCTAATTATTCCTTTTCTATAGAATCCACATAATATCGGTCTCAAATTGTCGAAAATTTCGTGCGTTATCCATAATTACAAAACTTTTGTCTCCATCTTGAATAGTGTCGGGGCTAAATTCAACGGTATGTGCCTCTTGTTCGTTCATTTGAGGAAATTTTCATGCGGCCCTGAACTTGGAGATCAGTCATACTTCACTTGTTTATAACTTTTTTCCAGTAAAAGAAATCTATTCAAAATTGGTATCAAATTGTGTGCATTTTTTCGTTTAGTCAATGTTTACAGGGATTTTTCATTTGGTCAGATAGTAAAAATTACAGCTTTCACCATGTGCACGGTATGTTGTCTGACAATTTACAGTGTCCGAAATCCGGTGTGCACAAGAAGACTGCATTTCTAATTATTCCTTTTCTATAGAATCCACATAATATCGGTCTCAAATTGTCGAAAATTTCGTGCGTTATCCATAATTACAAAACTTTTGTCTCCATCTTGAATAGAGTCGGGGCTAAATTCAACGGTATGTGGTCTTGTGTTCGTTCATTTGAGGAAATTTTCATGCGGCCCTAAACTGGGAGATCAGTCATACTTCACTTGTTTATAACTTTTTTCCAGTAAAAGAAATCTATTCAAAATTGGTATCAAATTGTGTGCATTTTTTCGTTTAGTCAATGTTTACAGGGATTTTTCATTTGGTCAGATAGTAAAAATTACAGCTTTCACCATGTGCGTGGTATGTCGTCTGACAATTTACAGCGTCCGAAATCGAGTGTGCACAAGAAGACTGCATTTCTAATTATTCCTTTCTATAGAATCCACATAATATCGGTGTCAAATTGTCGAGAATTTCGTGCGTTATTCATAATTACAAAACTTTTGTCTCCATCTTGAATAGAGTCGGGGCTAAATTCAACGGTATGTGCTCTTGTGTTCGTTCATTTGAGGAAATTTTCATGCGGCCCTGAACTTGGAGATCAGTCATACTTCACTTGTTTATAACTTTTTTCCAGTAAAAGAAATCTATTCAAAATTGGTATCAAATTGTGTGCATTTTTTCGTTTAGTCAATGTTTACAGGGATTTTTCATTTGGTCAGATAGTAAAAATTACAGCTTTCACCATGTGCACGGTATGTTGTCTGACAATTTACAGCGTCCGAAATCCAGTGTGCACAAGAAGACTGCATTTCTAATTATTCCTTTCTATAGAATCCACATAATATCGGTCTCAAATTGTCGAAAATTTCGTGCGTTATCCATAATTACAAAACTTTTGTCTCCATCTTGAATAGAGTCGGGGCTAAATTCAACGGTATGTGCTCTTGTGTTCGTTCATTTGAGCAAATTTTCATTTTGCTTTAAACTGGGATATCAGTCATACTTCACTTGTTTATAACTTTTTTCCAGTAAAAGAAATCTATTCAAAATTGTTATCAAATTGTCTGCATTTTTTCGTTTAGTCAATGTTTACAGGGATTTTTCATTTGGTCAGATAGTAAAGATTACAGCTTTCACCATGTGCACGGTATGTTGTCTGACAATTTACAGCGTCCGAAATCCAGTGTGCACAAGAAGACTGCATTTCTCATTATTCCTTTCTATAGAATCCACATAATATCGGTCTCAAATTGTCGAAAATTTCGTGCGTTATCCATAATTACAAAACTTTTGTCTCCATCTTGAATAGAGTCGGGGCTAAATTCAACGGTATGTGCTCTTTTGTTCGTTCATTTGAGGAAATTTTCATGCGGCCCTGAACTTGGAGATCAGTCATACTTCACTTGTTTATAACTTTTTTCCAGTAAAAGAAATCTATTCAAAATTGGTATCAAATTGTGTGCATTTTTTCGTTTAGTCAATGTTTACAGGGATTTTTCATTTGGTCAGATAGTAAAAATTACAGCTTTCACCATGTGCACGGTATGTTGTCTGACAATTTACAGCGTCCGAAATCCAGTGTGCACAAGAAGACTGCATTTCTAATTATTCCTTTCTATAGAATCCACATAATATCGGTCTCAAATTGTCGAAAATTTCGTGCGTTATCCATAATTACAAAACTTTTGTCTCCATCTTGAATAGAGTCGGGGCTAAATTCAACGGTATGTGCTCTTGTGTTCGTTCATTTGAGAAAATTTTCATTTCGCTTTAAACTGGGATATCAGTCATATTTCACTTGTTTATAACTTTTTTCCAGTAAAAGAAATCTATTCAAAATTGGTATCTAATTGTGTGCATTTTTTCGTTTAGTCAATGTTTACAGGGATTTTTCATTTGGTCAGATAGTAAAAATTACAGCTTTCACCATGTGCGTGGTATGTCGTCTGACAATTTACAGCGTCCGAAATCGAGTGTGCACAAGAAGACTGCATTTCTAATTATTCCTTTCTATAGAATCCACATAATATCGGTGTCAAATTGTCCAGAATTTCGTGCGTTATTCATAATTACAAAACTTTTGTCTCCATCTTGAATAGAGTCGGGGCTAAATTCAACGGTATGTGCTCTTGTGTTCGTTCATTTGAGCAAATTTTCATTTCGCTTTAAACTGGGATAACAGTCATACTTCACTTGTTTATAACTTTTTTCCAGTAAAAGTAAACTTTTCAAAATTGTTATCAAATTGTGTGCATTTTTCGTTTAGTCAATGTTTACAGGGATTTTTTTATTTGGTCAGATAGTAAAAATTACAGCTTTCACCATGTGCACGGTATGTTGTCTGACAATTTACAGCGTCCGAAATCCAGTGTGCACAAGAAGACTGCATTTTTAATTATTCCTTTCTATAGAATCCACATAATATCGGTCTCAAATTGTCGAAAATTTCGTGCGTTGTCCATAATTACAAAACTTTTGTCTCCATCTTGAATAGAGTCGGGGCTAAATTCAACGGTATGTGGTCTTGTGTTCGTTCATTTGAGGAAATTTTCATTTCGCTTTAAACTGGGATATCAGTCATACTTCACTTGTTTATAACTTTTTTCCAGTAAAAGTAAACTTTTCAAAATTATTATCAAATTGTGTACATTTTTCGTTTAGTCAATGTTTACAGGGATTTTTCATTTGGTCAGATAGTAAAAATTACAGCTTTCACCATGTGCGTGGTATGTCGTCTGACAATTTACAGCGTCCGAAATCGAGTGTGCCAAGAAGACTGCATTTCTAATTATTCCTTTCTATAGAATCCACATAATATCGGTGTCAAATTGTCGAGAATTTCGTGCGTTATTCATAATTCCAAAACTTTTGTCTCCATCTTGAATAGTGTCGGGGCTAAATTCAACGGTATGTGCTCTTGTGTTCGTTCATTTGAGGAAATTTTTGTGCGGCCCTGAACTTGGAGATCAGTCATACTTCACTTGTTTATGACTTTTTTCCAGTAAAAGAAATCTATTCAAAATTGTTATCAAATTGTGTGCATTTTTCGTTTAGTCAATGTTTACAGGGATTTTTTTATTTGGTCAGATAGTAAAAATTACAGCTTTCAACATGTGCACGGTATGTTGTCTGACAATTTACAGCGTCCGAAATCCAGTGTGCACAATAAGACTGCATTTTTAATTATTCCTTTCTATAGAATCCACATAATATCGGTCTCAAATTGTCGAAAATTTCGTGCGTTATCCATAATTACAAAACTTTTGTCTCCATCTTGAATAGAGTCGGGGCTAAATTCAACGGTATGTGGTCTTGTGTTCGTTCATTTGAGGAAATTTTCATGCGGCCCTGAACTGGGAGATCAGTCATACTACACTTGTTTATATCTTTTTTCGAGTAAAAGAAATCTATTCAAAATTGGTATCAAATTGTGTGTTTTTTTTTCGTTTAGTCCATGTTTACCGGGATTTTTCATTTGGTCAGATAGTAAAAATTACAGCTTTCACCATGTGCGTGGTATGTCGTCTGACAATTTACAGCGTCCGAAATCGAGTGTGCACAAGAAGACTGCATTTCTAATTATTCCTTTCTATAGAATCCACATAATATCGGTGTCAAATTGCCGAGAATTCCGTGCGTTATCCATAATTACAAAACTTTTGTCTCCATCTTGAATAGTGTCGGGGCTAAATTCAACGGTATGTGGTCTTGTGTTCGTTCATTTGAAGAAATTTTCATGCGGCCCTAAACTGGGAGATCAGACATACTTCACTTGTTTATAACTTTTTTCCTGTAAAAGAAAACTTTTCAAAATTGGTATCAAATTGTGTGCATTTTTTCGTTTAGTCCATGTTTACAGGAATTTTTCATTTGGTCAGATAGTAAAAATTACAGCTTTCACCATGTATGTTGACTGACAATTTACAGCTTCCGAAATCCAGTGTGCAAAAGAAGACTGCATTTCTAATTATTCCTTTCTATAGAATCCCCATAATATCGGTCTCAAATTGTCGAGAATGTCGTGCGTTATCCATAATTAGAAAACATTTGTCTCCATATTGATGAGAGTCGGGGATAAATTCAACAATATGTGCTCTTGAGTTCGTTCATTTGAGGAAATTTTCCTGCGGCCCTAAACTGGGAGATCAGTTATACTTCACTTGTTTATAACTTTTTTCCAGTAAAAGAAAACTTTTCAAAATTGGTATCAAATTGTGTGCATTTTTTCGTTTAGTCAATGTTTACAGGGTTTTTTTATTTGGTCAGATAGTACAAATTACAGCTTTCAAAATGTGCGCGGTATGTTGTTTGACAATTTACAGCGTCCGAAATCCAGTGTGCACAAGAAGACTGCATTTCTAATTATTCCTTTCTATAGAATCCACATAATATCGGTGTCAAATTGTCGAGAATATCGTTCGTTATCCATAATTTCAAAACTTTTGCCTCCATCTCGAATAGAGTCGGGGCTAAATTCAACGGTATGTGGTCTTGTGTTTGTTCATCTGAGCAAATTGTCATGCGGCCCTAAACTGGGAGATCAGTCATACTTCACTTGTTTATAACTTTTTTCCAGTAAAAGTAATTTTTTCAATATTGGTATCAAATTTTGTCCATTTTTCGTTTAGTCAATGTTTACAGGGATTTTTCATTTGGTCAGATAGTAAAAATTACAGCTTTCACCATGTGCGTGGTATGTCGTCTGACAATTTACAGCGTCCGAAATCCAATGTGCACAAGAAGACTGGATTTCTAATTATTCCTTTCCCTAGAATCCACATAATATCGGTGTCAAATTGTCGAAAATTTCTTGCGTTATGCATAATTACAAAACCTTTGTCTCCATCTTGAATAGAGTCGGGGCTAAATTCAACGGTATGTGCTCTTGTGTTCGTTCATTTGAGGAAATTTTCATTTGGCTTTAAACTGGCTTATCAGTCATACTTCACTTGTTTATAACTTTTTTCCAGTAAAAATAATCTTTTCAAAATTGTTATCAAATTGTGTGCATTTTTTCGTTTAGTCAATGTTTACAGGGATTTTTCATTTGGTCAGATAGTAAAAATTACAGCTTTCACCATGTGCGCGGTATGTTGTCTGACAATTTACAGCGTCCGAAATCCAGTGTGCACAAGAAGACTGCATTTCTAATTATTCCTTTCTATAGAATCCACATAATATCGGTCTCAAATTGTCGAAAATTTCGTGCGTTATCCATAATTACAAAACTTTTGTCTCCATCTTGAATAGAGTCGGGGCTAAATTCAACGGTATGTGGTCTTGTGTTCGTTCATTTGAGGAAATTTTCATGCCGCCCTAAACTGGGAGATCAGTCATACTTCACTTGTTTATAACTTTTTTCCAGTAAAAGAAATCTATTCAAAATTGGTATCAAATTGTGTGCATTTTTTCGTTTAGTCCATGTTTACCGGGATTTTTCATTTGGTCAGATTGTTAAAATTACAGCTTTCACCATGGGCGTGGTATGTCGTCTGACAATTTACAGCGTCCGAAATCGAGTGTGCACAAGAAGACTGCATTTCTAATTATTCCTTTCTATAGAATCCACATAATATCGGTGTCAAATTGTCGAGAATTTCGTGCGTTATCCATAATTACAAAACTTTTGTCTCCATCTTGAATAGTGTCGGGGCTAAATTCAACGGTATGTGGTCTTATGTTCGTTCATTTGAAGAAATTCTAATGCGGCCCTAAACTGGGAGATCAGTCATACTTTACTTGTTTATAACTTTTTTCCAGTGAAAGAAAACTTTTCAAAATTGGTATCAAATTGTGTGCATTTTTTCGTTTAGTCAATGTTTACAGGGATTTTTCATTTGGTCTGATAGTAAAAATTACAGGCTTCACCATGTGCGTGGTATGTCGTCTGACAATTTACAGCGTCCGAAATCCAATGTGCACAAGAAGACTGCATTTCTAATTATTCCTTTCTCTAGAATCCACTTAATATCGGTGTCAAATTGTCGAGATTTTCGTGCGTTATGCATAATTACAAAACTTTTGTCTCCATCTTGAATAGAGTCGGGGCTAAATTCAACGGTATGTGCTCTTGTGTTCGTTCATTTGAGGAAATTTTCATTTGGCTTTAAACTGGGATATCAGTCATACTTAACTTGTTTATAACTTTTTTCCAGTAAAAGTAAACTTTTCAAAATTTTTATCAAATTGTGTGCATTTTTTCGTTTATTCAATGTTTACAGGTATTTTTCATTTGGTGAAATAGTAAAAATTCCAGCTTTCACCATGTGCGTGGTATGTCGTCTGACAATTTACAGCGTCCGAAATCGAGTGTGCACCAGAAGACTGGATTTCTAATTATTCCTTTCTATAGAATCCACATAATATCGGTGTCAAATTGTCGAGAATTTCGTGCGTTATGCATAATTACAAAACTTTTGTCTCCATCTTGGATAGAGTCGGGGCTAAATTCAACGGTATGTGCTCTTGTGTTCGTTCATTTGAGGAAATTTTCATTTGGCTTTAAACTGGGATATCAGTCATACTTCACTTGTTTATAACTTTTTTCCAGTAAAAGTAAACTTTTCAAAATTGTTATCAAATTGTGTGTATTTTTTCGTTTAGTCAATGTATACAGGTATTTTTCATTTGGTCAGATAGTAAAAATTACAGCTTTCACCATGTGCGTGGTATGTCGTCTTACAATTTACAGCGTCCGAAATCGAGTGTGCACAAGAAGACTGCATTTCTAATTATTCCTTTCTATAGAATCCACATAATATCGGTTTCAAATTGTCGAGAATTTCGTGCGTTATGCATAATTACAAAACTTTTGTCGCCATCTTGAATAGAGTCGGGGCTAAATTCAACGGTATGTGCTCTTGTGTTCGTTCATTTGAGGAAATTTTCATTTGGCTTTAAACTGGGATATCAGTCATACTTCACTTGTTTATAACTTTTTTCCAGTAAAAGTAAACTTTTCGAAATTGTTATCAAATTGTGTGCATTTTTTCGTTTAGTCAATGTTTACAGGGATTTTTCATTTGGTCAGATAGTACAAATTACAGCTTTCACCATGTGCGTGGTATGTCGTCTGACAATTTACAGCGTCCGAAATCGAGTGTGCACCAGAAGACTGGATTTCTAATTATTCCTTTCTATAGAATCCACATAATATCGGTGTCAAATTGCCGAGAATTTCGTGCGTTATCCTTATTTACAAAACTTTTGTCTCCATCTTGAATAGTGTCGGGGCTAAATTCAACGGTATGTGGTCTTGTGTTCGTTCATTTGAAGATATTTTCATGCGGCCCTAAATTGGGAGATCAGTCATATTTCACTTGTTTATAACTTTTTTCCAGTGAAAGAAAACTTTTCAAAATTGGTATCAAATTGTGTGCATTTTTTCGTTTAGTCCATGTTTACAGGGATTTTTCATTTGGTCAGATAGTAAAAATTACAGCTTTCACCATGTGCGTGGTATGTCGTCTGACAATTTACAGCGTCCGAAATCGAGTGTGCACCAGAAGACTGGATTTCTAATTATTCCTTTCTATAGAATCCACATAATATCGGTGTCAAATTGCCGAGAATTTCGTGCGTTATCCATAATTACAAAACTTTTGTCTCCATCTTGAATAGAGTCGGGGCTAAATTCAACGGTATGTGGTCTTGTGTTCGTTCATTTGAGGAAATTTTCGTGCGCCCCTAAACTGGGAGATCAGTCATACTTCACTTGTTTATAACTTTTTTCCAGTAAAATAAATCTATTCAAAATTGGTATGAAATTCTGTGCATTTTTTCGCTTAGTCAATGTTTACCGGGATTTTTCATTTGGTCAGATAGTGAAAATTACAGCTTTCACCCTGTGCGTGGTATGTCGTCTGACAATTTACAGCGTGCGAAATCGAGTGTGCACAAGGAGACTGCATTTCGAATTATTCGTTTCTATAGAATCCACATAGTATCGCTGTCAAATTGTCGAGAATTTCGTGCGTTATTCATAATTACAAAACTTTTGTCTCCATCTTGAATAGAGTCGGGGCTAAATTCAACGGTATGTGCTCTTGTGTTCGTTCATTTGAGGAAATTTTCATTTGGCTTTAAACTGGGATATCAGTCATACTTCACTTGTTTATAACTTTTTTCCAGTAAAAGTAAACTTTTCAAAATTGTTATCAAATTGTGTGCATTTTTTCGTTTAGTCAATGTTTACAGGGATTTTTCATTTGGTCAGATAGTAAAAATTACAGCTTTCACCATGTGCGTGGTATGTTGTCTGACAATTTACAGCGTCCGAAATCCAGTGTGCACAAGAAGACTGCCTTTCTAATTATTCCTTTCTATAGAATCCACATAATATCGGTCTCAAAATTTCGAGAATTTCGTGCGTTATCCATAATTACAAAACTTTCGTCTCCATCTTGAAGAGAGTCGGGGCTAAATTCAACGGTATGCGGTCTTGTGTTCGTTCATTTGAGGAAATTTTCATGTGGCCCTAAACTGGGAGATCAGTCATACTTCACTTGTTTATAACTTTTTTCCAGTAAAAGAAATCTTTTCAAAATTGGTATATAATTGTGTGCATTTTTTTATTTAGTCCATGTTTACAGGGATTTTTCATTTGGTCAGATAGTAAATATTACAGCTTTCACCATGTGCGTGGTATGTCGTCTGACAATTTACAGCGTCCGAAATCGAGTGTGCACAAGAAGACTGCATTTCTAATTATTCCTTTCTATAGAATCCACATAATATCGGTGTCAAATTGCCGAGAATTTCGTGCGTTATCCATAATTACAAAACTTTTGTCTCCATCTTGAATAGAGTCGGGGCTAAATTCAATGGTATGTGGTCTTGTGTTCGTTCATTTGAGGAAATTTTCATGCGGCTTTAAACTGGGAGATCAGTCATACTTCACTTGTTTATAACTTTTTTCCAGTAAAAGAAAACTTTTCAAAATTGGTATCAAATTGTGTGCATTTTTTCGTTTAGTCAATGTTTACAGGGATTTTTCATTTGGTCAGATAGTAAAAATTACAGCTTTCACCATGTGCGTGGTATGTCGTCTGACAATTTACAGCGTCCGAAATCTAGTGTGCACAAGAAGACTGCATTTCTAATTATTCCTTTCTATAGAATCCACATAATATCGGTGTAAAATTGTCGAGAATTTCGTGCGTTATGCATAATTACAAAACTTTTGTCTCCATCTTGAATAGAGTCGGGGCTAAATTCAACGGTATGTGCTCTTGTGTTCGTTCTTTTGAGGAAATTTTCATTTGGCTTTAAACTGGGATATCAGTCATACTTCACTTGTTTATAACTTTTTTCCAGTAAAAGTAAACTTTTCAAAATTGTTATCAAATTGTGTGCATTTTTCGTTTAGTCAATGTTTACAGGGATTTTTCATTTGGTCAGATAGCAAAAATTACAGCTTTCACCATGTGCGCGGTATGTTGTCTGACAATTTACAGCGTCCGAAATCCAGTGTGCACAAGAAGACTGCATTTCTAATTATTCCTTTCTATAGAATCCACATAATATCGGTCTCAAATTGTAGAAAATTTCGTGCGTTATCCATAATTACAAAACTTTTGTCTCCATCTTGAATAGTGTCGGGGCTAAATTCAACGGTATGTGGTCTTGTGTTCGTTCATTTGAAGAAATTTTCATGCGGCCCTAAACTGGGAGATCAGTCATATTTCACTTGTTTATAACTTTTTTCCAGTGAAAGAAAACTTTTCAAAATTGCTATCAAATTGTGTGCATTTTTTCGTTTAGTCAATGTTTACAGGGATTTTTCATTTGGTCAGATAGTAAAAATTACAGCTTTCACCATGTGCGTGGTATGTTGTCTTACAATTTACAGCGTCCGAAATCCAATGTGCACAAGAAGACTGCATTTCTAATTATTCCTTTCTATAGAATCCACATAATATCGGTCTCAAATTGTCGAAAATTTCGTGCGTTATCCATAATTACAAAACTTTTGTCTCCATCTTGAATAGAGTCGGGGCTAAATTCAACGGTATGTGGTCTTGTGTTCGTTCATTTGAGGAAATTTTCATGCGGCTTTAAACTGGGAGATCAGTCATACTTCACTTGTTTATAACTTTTTTCCAGTAAAAGAAATATTTTCAAATGTGGTATATAATTGTGTGCATTTTTTCGTTTAGTCCATGTTTACAGGGATTTTTCATTTGGCCAGATAGTAAAAATTACAGCTTTCACCATGTGCGTGGTATGTCGTCTGACAATTTACAGCGTCCGAAATCGAGTGTGCACAAGAAGACTGAATTTCTAATTATTCCTTTCTATAGAATCCACATAATATCGGTGTCAAATTGCCGAGAATTTCGTGCGTTATCCATAATTACAAAACTTTTGTCTCCATCTTGAATAGAGTCGGGGCTAAATTCAATGGTATGTGGTCTTGTGTTCGTTCATTTGAGGAAATTTTCATGTGGCTTTAAACTGGAAGATCAGTCATACTTCACTTGTTTATAACTTTTTTCCAGTAAAAGAAAACTTTTCAAAATTGGTGTCAAATTGTGTGCATTTTTTCGTTTAGTCCTTGTTTACAGGGATTTTTCATTTGGTCAGATAGTAAAAATTACAGCTTTCACCATGTGCACGGTATGTTGTCTGACAATTTACAGCGTCCGAAATCCAGTGTGCACAAGAAGACTACATTTCTAATTATTCCTTTCTATAGAATCCACATAATATCGGTCTCAAATTGTCGAAAATTTCGTGCGTTATCCATAATTACAAAACTTTTGTCTCCATCTTGAATAGAGTCGGGGCTAAATTCAACGGTATGTGCTCTTGTGTTCGTTCATTTGAGAAAATTTTCATTTCGCTTTAAACTGGGATATCAGTCATATTTCACTTGTTTATAACTTTTTTCCAGTAAAAGAAATCTATTCAAAATTGGTATCAAATTGTGTGCATTTTTTCGTTTAGTCAATG
>CAXIWW010000868.1:5000-75000 GCA_964036315.1 Acanthosepion esculentum | reverse complement strand
ATACAGTTCACGATGGAGAAAGAGAGTAACAGCACACTCCCATTCCTGGATGTTCTAAAATCTTGAACAGAGCATGGGTTCAAGACATCCATATACTGTAAACCGACATTCACTGGACAGTACCTCAATTTCAACTCCCACCATCCATACAGCATAAAGAAACAGATCGTCCAATGCTTACGACACTGAGCAAAAGTCATAAGTAGCAACACAGAGACATTAGATAAAGAATTGGTCAGTATAAGTAGTACCCTACAACGTAACAACTACCCTGGGTACATGGCAGCAGCTCCAATAAACTGGGATAGGTGGGTACAAGAGGAGGAGGAGGAGGACAACAACACTCAGAAAACAGTCTGCCCGCCTTATCTGAAGGGGTTATCAGAGAAAATACAAAGGATCCGTGGTTCATATAACATCAGGACAACCTTCAAAAGCTGGACGACACTTCGCAGATATCTCTCCTGAGTAAGAGCCCCCCCCACCATAGAAGAGAATATGACTAAAGACTATGTGTACTCCATCCCGTGCAGTTGCAGAAAGAAATATAAAGGAGAGACAGGCCACCCACTTAAGGTGAGGCTTCAAGAACACCAGAAAGCTGTAACACGAGGGGAAGTGGAAAAATCAGGCGTGGCTGACCACATATGGAGAGAGAAGGGAGATCACTGCCGTCTGTGGGATCAGGTTGAGATCATAGACAAGGAACACCATTAGAAAATTCATAAACTTAAGGAATCAGCACATATGCTAGGCCACAAAAATCTCCCGAGCCAACTAAGCATAGAAATGAATACAATATGGGAACCAGTAATAAGGAGTGCCAGAGAAAAGCAATAATAAAAATGAAAATTGCAATATGAGCTCTGAAAAAAATCATGCAATGATAACAGCAAAATAAAAAAAATGCAATATGAGCACTGGTAAAAATTTAACTGAAGACATCAGGTTTATAATACCCAGAAATTCATACACAGATGTCCTCAGGGACACATGGCACAGTGGATAAAGGTGTTAGTTTGATCCAGTGACAGGAAAAAGAGTGTGAGTTCAATACCTGGTTGGAGAACTTGGAGAGGGGAATTAACAGGAACGTTAGAACTAGAAGAGTCTACCCAGTATGCAAAATAAAGGGTTCAGTTTGACATTCGTGCCACCTGAAGAAGGCCGGAGCGTACAACGGCCAAAACGTGATAAATATGGCAACAAAGATGAGGATCTCATTTCATAAATATAGACAGATACTCAAAAATAATCCCATCTATGGACATTGGCTTTAAGGAACCACACCTTCCCTCTATTATTCCATTGATGAGAGGTTTGTCTGTAATTTATTGTATTCTATTGTTATTTCAATCAGTTGATCTATTGTTAAGTAGCCACTTCTAAAACCTGCCTGTTCACATGACTGATAAGGGTATTTGTTTGTCAGCACTTTTAAAAATACTTTATATATGTTTGATAGCAATGTGATAACTGCCATGGTTTTTAATTTCTTTTTTTATAAAGTAAGATTACTATTCCTAGACTGAAATTTTCAGGTACTTTTCTTTTCTGTAAATAATGGGGAAATCGTTGCTCTGATCCTTTATGGATTTTTTTCCTGTATTTTTCAAAAGGTCTGTTCCTATGCCATCGTTGCCTGGTAGGTTATTTCTACAAAGCTTGGAGTCTCTTTTTGATTTCTTTCTGAAGTTTGATGTTTTCTTTTTTAGGATCATTTTGTTTCTCTCAATTTAAACTTAAAATGGACTCTGCAATCGACCAGCCTATGATCACTTCCTATATTCAGTTTTTATACATGATGCTTACATCTTTAATGGTAATGCCTTTGTTAGCAATTAGGAAATCAATTTCATTTTTTGTTTCCAAATTCATTTTATGGTTTCTTGGCTTTTGAAAAAAAAAAAATGATTCATAATTCTTATTTTGTACTAGCAGCATGGCCCAGCGTTGCCCGTGCTTGATTCAAAAATCGTACGACTTATACAGCAATCGCTATCCTTCCTTGCCTTTAAAGGAGTGCCCTTTGCCGTGCTGATGTTGCTACATGCCTTACTTCTTGCCTATCTCACACTGCAAATTTTTTCTAAGCTCTATACTAAACATTAAATCTGTTACAAAAAAAGAACTAAACAAAATGAACACAAAATGATCAGCTTTAAAAAAGGACTCGTAACAGGAAAAACTGAACGAAAAAAGAATGTTAACATACTTTTTTACACCTAACCCAGTTCTGCGGAATCAGAATCAACGTTGAGTTTAAGCAAGCAAATGAGCCAATTGGAGTAAAGTGCCATTCAGATTTAAATTTTTCCCACTTGTGATGAATGCAGCTACCGATTTTTTTTTGCATGCTAGTTAACATTTGTGTCAGTCAGCTGTTGGTTCTCACGCTGGCCAATAGAATCTTCCTGTCTATTCGTGGCAGCCAGCTGTAGGCTCTCACTCTGGCCAGTAGAAAATGGCCGCAAAATACATGAAAACTGCCATAGAAGCATGAAAAAAATCGATTATTTCCACTATCGATGGGAGTTGGGAAATGCAAAGTCAGTCTTGGCCTTTCCGCTAACTTGGAGCATGTGCATGTAAATTTTGGTGCAAATCTGTCGAAAAATGCGGCCGTGCATTTGTTACACACACACACATCCTGCCTTTTATAGATAGAGATTTGAGAAATGACCTCACATTTTACTTCTTAAATCTGTATTCCAAATTTCCCGGCCCTAAATTCTCTATCTTGCATTGCCCCTACTTTTGAGATCAGTTTTCTTGCCATCTTTAACCTTAAACTGATGACTTTTTATATATATATATATATATATATATATATATATATGAATACAAGGGTTTATATATATTTACATATTCACACAAATTTGAATGACAGATCTATAATAAAATATTTATTGTCTTGCTCTATAGTCATTAGAGTGAATGAAAGTTTTTATAGATTTGCTTAATAAATTCTACCCATGATATCATGGGTCATATAAAAAGTGTTTTATAAAATAAAAAAGAACAAAAGAAGGTAATGCTACAATTCAGTCAGTCAGTTATGTGCCATGCAGGATACATGACTGACGAGGCAGATTTTTTCCTGCAGGAGTTTGCCATTTCTTTCTCCAGTAGACCAGTTGCCATCTAAGGCCAAAGAACATGGTCTGTCCTGCTATTTACTCATAGCTGAGGGGAGAAGAGGATTCATACCTTTCCCAAAGGTATTAGCATGTAAGTGAATGTAATGGATTCGACTGGAATTCAAACTCGGCTCTTGGATTCCTCAATCCAAGCTGCTATCCGTTATTCCATTGTGCTACAATTATGAATTCATAATTTACAAAGGATTCCGTTGTCAACTACGGAAGACTGTAATGGAAAAAACAAATTTTAGTATAACTTCCATGATTGTATAGGATAAATGGAAAGTGTATGAAAAGGAAATTTATTTCTGCAAGATGGGAATTTGTGTAAATTTTCTTCATTAATCAGATAAACAAAAAAGCAAAACAAACTTTGTAACACTAAATTGCTGGTGTTATATCTTTTTATGATGTGTAAAAAGAAATTTCATAAATAAATATTATTAATCAAGGTTCATTTCTATAATTCTGTAAAGGAAATTTGATTTTGGAAACACAGCAGCCTTATGTTTGTAAAACCATTCATCATTCGCTTTGGTTACTTCCTGCCAATTCCCTGTAGTGTCTATGGCTGCAGCTGTGGTTTCAATAGCAGGTTCTTATTTTCTCGGGTGGAATTCTCAGACTCACACTTACCTTATCTCCCTTACTCTAACTCGTGGTTTCTGGTTTTTCTGTCAATCTTGGATAGCAATTAATGGCTAAATGGTTTCATGGTGCCTTACTATTTACATATAGCTTAGAGTAGAAGTGGATTCATGCCTTTCCCAAGGGTATTAATGCATAATAAATGCAAACAATCCCAATAAAAACTTAAAATCTCCAACTTTGTTTTCTGCATCCAATAACTGCTATGTCACGCATTTTCATTCTTCTAAAATCTCTTAAACAAAATGAAATAAGCACACATAAGAATTTTTAAATGCATTTCTTTTTTACTCATATCTGTATGTAATATCTGCTATTTTCAATGCGAATCAGTATATTAAAACTTAGTCTGGCACAAGGCTACAGTTATGGAGCAACTAATGAACATTTTGTGAGACTTCCGAAAAACTACATTCATACATCCTAAACATGTACCAAGCTTAGCATGATTATTGTACAAGTCTAGAGCACTCAGTGTGGATCATATTCACTATTCTAGTAAGGCTTTCAAGAGACTAGCTTGTTAAGCACTAGCAAGGGTGTGAGACCTCAAAATGAATACCTCAAAGAAAAATTGTGAAAAACTACATCATTTAGAAGGTAAATTTGATAGCATTTAGTTTCAATGTTTTAAAATCAAAGCTGACAACAGTGAAGGAAGAGAGAGAAGACTATTCGTAAAGATCAAAAGACAGAAGTGAAGAGAATCAATAAGTTGGAAGTGTAGTCAGCAAAGATGGCTGTGTAGATGAAGATGTCAGAAAGTGAATCAATGCGACACAGCCTGGAAGTTAAAGATGTTTTAACCTTTTCTGAAATAAGATTAAAATCTTTAATACGTACATGAAGTCAGTTCTTCTTTATAGATCCGAGTCATGGAATGACTGACAACCTGACCAACGAGCTCCAGATATGTTCTTAATAGATGCCAATGACACATTCTGAACATCAGGTAACTTGAGATTTTTCCAACAGCATTAGAAGAGAACTAGTCCCCATCCAAGACATGAAGAAGTAAAATGAGGATAACAGATACTGGAATGGTACATGGGGTGGACTGGAGAAGAACAATCAAGAATGAGGTAAAGATGACTGGAATGATATGAACAAAGTGAGGTTGGGGGGATGCCCAGTATCAAATCTGGTGGCATTACAGTCTTATATTCCATAAAGACTTTACAGGAATAAAGTAAATTCTACATTTCATTTCAGTTTCTTTCTTTGCTTTTCATTACATTAATAATAAATCGACTTTTATGTTGCTTGTTTATTATTTGTTTTGTCAAGTTGCTGGCTGCATTTGTAGCAGAAATAAATTTGAGAGTAGCTGCTTGTTAAATGTAGGCTTGAAGAAGATTAAAAAGTTTTAATCTGTAGAGAGATAATGAAATCAGACATAGCTGATCATGGGTAGGCCAAGCATATTCATAAACACCAATATGGTGTTTATGAAGGAACAGGCACCAACTTTAAAGCTCCAAAATATGACAATACCATAATTATATGAAACATGAAAGTGTTGGTTGTGTAACTACTTAGTGCTTGTAAGTTCAATACCTGGATGAGACAGTGAAAGTTATGTACCCTGGTACATTGGAAAAATAAAAATACTTGGTAAACAAAAAACAAACAAAAAAAAACAAGCAAAGTACATTATAAAGCAGATTTCTTAAGAATTTAGTTTTGCCAGGTTCAATATCTGATCATGTCTTTTTCATTCACTTTGCACTAATGCCTTTGGAAAAGGCAATAATCCATCTTATTCCAGCTATAGGTTAATATTGTTACAGCTGCAATACATGTAGTGTCTTTATGGCTCTATCTGGTAATGTAACTCTTGATCATGACCAATACTCATAGGAAAATCAAAACATTTAAGTACATTGTAGAATAAAGTTATAAGACATAACTTAATTTTGTAATATTTACCTTACTTTCTGAGCACCCATTTCTCAACAAAAATTATTTATAGTACATACAGTCCTATTCTATCCATAAAGATTGTCAGAAGTCAGAAAGTAAGACAATGCAGAAAATGACTAAAGTAATCAAGGGACATTGTACAGTAGTGACAAAGTCAGTGGGCAGCATTAAGAAAAACTGAAACCTTGTGCACGCGCACACACACAAAGAAAAACTGAAACCTTGTTCATACACACACACATGGTTCCAATACAGGTGGCACTAAAAGACAACTGATTATTTTTCCTTACCAAATTTTAGGGGTCACAATATAGATAATTGTTAGTGTGAATGAAAGTTTTGAAATACTGGTTAAATTCTATTCGTGATATCAGGAGTATCACAGATGAAGAAGTTTTAGGTAACAGAAATATAGGTTCTACAGAAGGATGCTGATAATGTCATTATTCTCATGTTTGGTCCAAGGCAAAGTTTTAAGGAAAATGGACATGAAAAGGACACTTATATTTAGAATCAGAACCCTAACCTGCAGCCGAGGTAGCCAAGAGAAGAGCCATGAAAATATTGATATTTATATAAATGAGAGAAGGAAGCCGTGTGATGGGTTAGGGGAAAGTGTCTGAATCAGAGATTCCAGGTCAGGTCGATAACATTACAGACTCTTTGGATTTTGTCAAAAATTTTGAGATCTATAGCTGGAGCATTAGAACAGACATGACAGCAATATTCAATGCACGGATGAATGGTAGATTTATAAATGTGCAAGATAGATTCTGGCAAGAAAAAAAAAAATTGTCTGGCATAACATAACTTTCTTATCAACAGACTTAGCAATTAAAACAATATAATCACTGCATGTCATAGAGTCCAAGAAGGCATAATGAGTTGTTCTCCTGGAGGTTAGCATCAGCCATACTGATGGAAGGTAAATGGGTTTTTTTTTTGGTTTTATTTTATGATGATTAAAAGATAGCAGTTTTGTTTGGAAAAAGTTCAAAATGTCATTGCCTTGTCATCATTCATTTTTGACAATTATTTTCTCATCTCTAAATTTCAATTGCCCTTTTTATTACAACTAAAAAAAAAAAAAAAAAAAAATGCAGCAAGGATCTGAAAGACTTAATCTGTGGCAAGTTTTCTCTTACCCGTGTCAGCTGTCTTGTCAATTGGACTCAAATTTATCCAGGCTATTTTTTTTTTTAATTCACACCACTTACTAATGATTATAAAATAATTATTTGTGAGTTGTGATAAAAATGCAAAATAAGGTGAAAGAAATAGTAAAATTTAATTAGAGAAAGCAGAATGATCATATATTGCTTATTTCTTTTTAAATAAAAAAAAAGGATCCAAAGTAAAATTCTTTCTCACATGGGACAATAGCATTAATTATGCAAATTTAAATGAAAAAAAAAATAAAAAAAAATAATAACCCCCGCCAAAACCCCCACTGCTTAAGAAAAAAAAAGGTGTACCAATATTTAATTAACAATTAATGTGTTGCCTTGATATCATCTTCAAAATGATCACAATTAAAATGCAAATAATCTGAAAGCATGTGTTAAAAGCATGTGCAGTTAAAAGACTGAATAAGGTTTAAAAAGTTTTTAAAAATGCGTTACATTTTTTTTAAACAAATGTCAGTGGTGAAAATAATAAATAGAACAAATCCCACTCTCTTTAAGAATATTTCAAATTAAAAAAAAAAAGTTAGAGTGGAAATTTTTCAGTTTGCCCAATATAACTTATCACAAATTCTTCAAGTCATGATTTTACAGAAGTACGCTTTTTAGAAAGAAAAAAAAAAACTTTGTTAAAAACATTTAAAAAAAAAAAAAAAAAAAAAAAATTTACTTTATCTATGCAAAAATTTAAATCCAAAATAAAATATCTTGAGAAAATAATTGGCATATAAATTATTTTGATAATTTTTTATGATCATTTTGTAAATGAAGATCATGGATTATTTGTATAATGAAGTAAAATTCAAGGCCTTCCGGAGGCTGATCAGGATTTTATACACCGAGGAAATTATTTTATGGTAATTTTTTTTTTTTTTTTTTTTTACTTGGTCCCTAATAAGTTATTGATTACAAAGATGTCTCCCCATTTCGTGTGTGTGTGTGTTTGTTTGTTTCCAGCACCTATTATTATTATTATTATTAACTAGGGGCTGAATATACAGTAGGGAAATAAAATTTTTTTTCCTCTGTCTAAATTTCTGAGATGTGAAGTTAGCGTTATTTGTATTCAGATTAATGCCCTCATCTTTGTTATTATCAGGTTTCTGGCATTGTGCCAGCCTTCTTCAGGTTATTGCTTGCCCTGTTTCAACAGAGTCTGTACTAGCCAGGCCGGGATTGAACTTATAATTACAATATCATGAAATTCATGAACCAATGCTTTAATCACTATTGTTTCACAGAAACAAAGCAGCACTGAAGAAGGCTGGAGCACACAAATGGTTAAAACATTGTGAGATTAACAAAGATTGGGATATCAGTCCAAATGTAAACAACATAAATAAGCACATTCTATTTTCTTTTTAAAGTAAAATTTAGTGTTTCATATATATATATATATATATATATATATATATATATATATATATATATATATAAATAATTGTTTATTTAAAAATTATAACATAAATATGTTATAAAATCACTACAAAAATAGCCATTTTGTTTCAACACCTCTGGTGTCTTATCAAGATTCAACATCATCACTTGATAAGACAGCAGAGGTGTTGAAACAAAATGGCTATTTTTGTAGTGATTTTATAACATATTTATGTTATAATTTTTAAATAAACAATTATATATGCTCTCCTCTGTATTGAGCACTCTTTTAAGAATAGTAATTGTTGGTTATTGGAATTTATTCCGTACACACTAATCCTAGACTTTATATATATATATATATATATATATATATATATATATATATATATATATATATATATATAAAATACTAATAAAAAATAACATTGTTACTAATGATAATAAACTTGACCTCCCCTAGTTTTGTTGAAATAAAGAAAGAAAAAAAAAGTAAAGTATATTAGTAGAAATGAATTCAATTTTACTGCCAGTTTCAAGCCTGAATATTGCCTAAGCATGAAATTGGGAGATGCACTTAATTATTTTTACTTTATTTCTACTAATTCATTATCAAAGTGATTTCTATGAAGTGTCTATTGTACATTATCTTATTTCATTGTATAAAATATTGCAGAATGTTTGATGAATGACACAAATCAAGTTTGTATACATTTGTCTATCAAAAGAAAATGAAAGTTTGTTATTTTAATGACAACACATTTTCAGGAGATTAAAAGCAAAATGCAAAACACTTCAATTGAATAAAGCATTTAAAAACAAACAAACAAAAAAAAACCCATGAAAAATGAATAAATAGAACAAGTAAAACTGTAAATATTTTTATCTTCAATTACAATATAGCAGTTTTCCAAGAGGTCAGAACTACTGGAAATGAAAATATTATACAGATGATATCAGCATGGCAAAGATTTTGGTTCCAAAACATGTCTCGGTGAATGTAAGTCATTGTTTATGCAATGTTATAACAGTTAATTTTCTATGATGAAAAACGTTGTGTTAGCCTGTAAAGTGGTCTTGATAAAAGGAATATTATCGTTTCTTTTACAATCATGACATTATGGCTGACACAAGAAAAAGGAAGATCCAGAAACTAAAAAAAAAAAAAAAGAAAAAAAAAGCTCAACATTTCTAACAAACAAACCTTTGAGACACACACACACAGACACACAATTATATTTGTTATCTCATCCAGCAAAAATAAGGACGGGAAAGTCAAGGCTTTCTCTGGTTAAAAAAAAAAAAAAAAATGTCCATTGTTTTATAATTTTTTTTTTGTTCCCTTTCTAGGCTCCGGTCATTCAGATAAATTTTATTTGCTGTTGATCACATCAAGTGGACATAAAGTGACCTTTGTTTAATTTATGTATCTTTTGCGGCTCCTTTTATTGACTTTCTGTATAAGTGAACTTGGTGCTCCCTTGACCTTCTAATTTAATTAAAACATTTAATGAAGTTCACAGCTTTATTTTAGAATTCTATAAATGGGTCAGACATTTTATGGTGCTTGACTAATATTTTTTGGAAGATTATCAGAAAAACGGTAATTATAATGACATTTAATCACAAGCAACCCCCCCCCCAAAAAAAAAATTTGCATTCTATAAATTTGACATGAATTTAATGAAAGAACAGAAATTACTAAAGACTATTCTTACCAAAATGGATTTCTTCCAAGCACTCTGAAGATTATAACAAAAAAAAAAAAAAAAAAAGAAAAAATTTTCATATTTCTCAACTTAACTTTTGTCACTAATGAAAACAAAATATTCCAGACCATAAGCCAGTTGTTGTTTTGACAACACAATCTTTCAGCCAATTCATTTTATGGCCTTTTTTTCAGGGAAAGTGGTCAGGTGTGGTGGGTCTCTTTGCAAATGATTATTTTCTAATGGTTTGCATAATTGAGAAAAAGGGACATCTCACTCTTTCCATAGATTGAAGAAGGTTGTAAAATGGATTGGCTGAAATACAAGAAAAAGTGATCAGTGTAATGAGACTACATCTCAAAATTACAGAGTTTATTTCTAGGTTTTATTTTACCCCTTACCTCTATGTTGTATAGAGTTTAGGATTTTGAAAGACTATTAATGTAATCAAATATTTTCCTTTTACAAGAATACACGCAAGATATTCAGGTAAAGAAAAAGAAAAACAATTTTCTATTACAGCCAAAATCACTCCCTCCCCACCCGGAGCCAAATAACAGGAAATTTTCTTTTTAATATAAAAGGCAACTTCACAGGCAAAAAAAAACAAAAACAAAACTACAAATATTAATTGAATTAAAAAAAAAAAAAAAAAAATTCCTCCCCTGACCCCAAAATAAAATAAAACTTTTCTACTTCATCTTTCATTTTTTTTGGGGGGTTTTCGTTTTTTATTAAATGGATTCCTCTTCATCTTATTTTTAAATGAACAGTTTTTACCCAAATAGCAGTGAACAAGATCGAGGAATCTACATATGACCAGGGGCACTCACAAATTCACACACACGCATATTTCGTTTATATTCATAGATACAATATTTCTTTACCTGGTCAAATTGAAGCAGAATTTGGATAGGTGACAGGGCGGAGGCGGGGTGGGGGGTAATAATAAAGGAAAAAATAAACAAAAAACAACTAACAGCAACAACAAGAACAACAGTAATAATTAAACAGAGTAATAAACGGAGGGAGGTGGGAGGGGGAGAACATTTTCCCCACAGAAGAGTAAATCTTTGTGGACACATAAAAATCTGTAATTTATAAACTATTTTTTCCTTTTTTACATATTTTAAAATTTTTTTTTTATACAGGTTTTTCATTTACCCTTGAGATCTGAAAAGCAATGTTAGCTGTTCACTTCTTTCAGAGTCAATTTATTTGATAATTAATTTTTCAATATTCTTTTTAGTATATTTACAGTTATTTTTTTCCTTCTATTTGAAAATTAACAAAATCCTTTTTTCTTTTTTATTCTTTTTTTTTTTTTTTTGCAGAAGCGTTTTATAAATCTTCAGAAAGCTTCTCCAGTTTTTGGAGGACCTAGCAAACAATTTGGTCCTTGGCTAGCAGGGCAGAATTCCAGAAAAAATAACATTGACAAGCAGAAAAACAAAAGACAAGAGATAAAAAGAAGGGGAAATGATGAAATCTTTTTTCTTTTTTAAATGTTAATAGAAGTTTAGTGATGGAGATATATGCATTGATCAGTAAAAGGAACTGCAAAAGGCTTTGCTCATCAGTACATATCATCTCCAATGTCCAAAAACACATTGTAGGCTTCTCTGTTACAATTACCAGATGTTGTAAAACTGTATTTGTGAAATGTGCCATCAACACAGACTGCTGGAAAAATAAAAAAAAGGAGAAAAATTTTGAATCAAGATTTTTGGAAACTCTTTGATCAAATAAAATCCAATCATACAACAGATGAAGCATTTTTAATTTTTCAAAGCTCAATGGTTAGAATATTGTTCCTATGAATTTGTAAACTTTATTAATGTACAAAGAATTAAACAATGATAAGTATTCATGAAGCAATTACGATTACTGAAATTTAAATATATGATGATGGTAGGGAAAAGTTGGGATGCCAGGTCAAGATCAATAACATCACAGACCCTTCTTTGGATTTTGTCAAGAATCTCAAAGTATTTAGCTGGAGCACCAGACCAGATATGGCAGCAATATTCAATGCATGGAAGAATAGTAGATTTATAAATGTGAGAAAAATTGTCTGGCATGATACAGTGAACCAACCTTAACAGCAGACTGAGCAGCAAAACCAATATAATTGCTATTTCTTGTCAGTAGACCAAGAAGACACAATGAATTGCTCTCCTGGAGGTTAGCATAAGCCATTCTGATGGAATGCAGAAATGGTTCTCTATGATGATTAAAGGAGAGCAATTTCATTTTGGAGGCATTAAAATTCACAAACCATTTCTTGCCCTAATTAACAACTGAATGGTGGTCATTTTTAAGAGCATCTGTCAGTTTTACTTTGTCAGACCAAATCTGACTTACCTATTTACTCCTGTCTTGATAGTGTGTCATCAACATAAATACCTATTTGGGAACTGATGACGTTGGAAATGTCATTGATGAAGATAAGAAACAACATAGGTCAAGGATAAAGCCTTGGTGGACACACCCACATTAATGAGAAAGTATGTAGAAGCATGGCTTTTCGATATGGCTTTCATTACAGGATTTGTTAAGATAGAATTGCATCAAATATTTGGCCAGAGACACTATAGCCCTGGAGCTTGAGCAGAAGGCCAGCAGCCAATTCGAGCGTCTAGTACTTTGCCAAAAATTAGTAAAAGACTAATAGGTTGATAATTCAAGGGATCAGAAGGTTCACCAGAGATCTTCAGAGCAGAAACTACAGAAGAGGATTTCTAACAAGAAGCAGCAAGGTATTTTTGCTAGAGTTTGGTGAGAACCGATTCAATAATAACAAAATTAGCCAATTACTACTCGAAATTTCCTTAAAATTTTAGCTGTTTTTTGCCTGATCTACCTTGATGCTAATGATAACATATTTAAAATTTTAGGCAACACCCTTCTCTAAAATGTTGGATGCCTGGCATTAATGGGTTAAATAGTTTCAGCATCCTGGCTTAGTAGGAATTCATTAAACAAGAGAAAAAAAGGTTGATTATGGCTCTCTACAATTTCCTGTACTTTGTAAGTCTTAATAATTTTTTTCTTTTTGTTATCTCTTAAACCTTGTTCTATCGTCGTCCACTTACTAAGGTACGCTATGCATTGTTTCTATCTCTCTTGCCTTCGATTTGTTCCAACTCACAGGTAGGGTTTCTTTCTTTAATATCAGTGTCCAGTCTTTGCATGTAAATACATCCTCTTGGTGAGCATCTCTTCTGTCCTGTTTGCTCTTATTCTTTTATGCATTTACCATTCTTTCTATTTCTGCACATTCTTTGTTGAGTCATTCCTCTTTAGCCCACCTGCATCTGTTCCTTATTTCTTTCTGCAGAGCCCTATATTATGTGCTGTACCTTGGTATTGTCTTTTTTTTTTTCATCTGTCATCCACCCAGAGTGTCTCCAAAGTTTTGCCCCATTGTGTCTGTGTATATGTATGTGCATGTGTGTATACCACCACCATCAGTTTATTAAGAATACTTTTGCTAGCAGCAAGCTGGGGCCCTTTTTGCCTTTACAACAGCATCAATTCTTCTTGGCATGGATTTGACAATGTTCTGGAAGCACCCTTTCAAAATTTGTGTCCATGCTCTTATTATTGCGTCTCATAATCCGTCTAGATTCCAGGATTCAATTCACCATTTACAACATACCCCAAATGTCCTCCCTATAATTCTACAATTATAAGCATTATATGTGATTCAGATCTGTGAGTCACACAGAAAATTCAATGCTGCATCCCATGAGACAATCTACCACTATTTTCTACTTGTAACACACAGTGTGCCATTTTTCTATTAGATGAAAGAGGCAATTTGCATATGATTAAGAAAGTAGCCCAAGGGTGAGACATACCCTTATTCAAAGGTAGCATACCACATGAGACAGGAGGAGACCATGTTGAGAACTAGATTTGGAATCCTGAAAGTTTGGTGTTCCTTTTCATATGCTGTGCGTGTTTCTACTATTAAAAATATTGGAATTAAAGAACAGGCAGTACTTTTTGACAGACCAGGATACACATTTAAATTTAGCCGTAAATGCATTTTTGTTGGAAGGAAAATAAAGTTAATTTTATGGGCAATAAAGGGGACAATTAGCTAGAGCAATGAAGATGGAATAAAAGAAATCTTAAATTTGGTGGTCAATCAAACTTACCAACAACAGTGTGGCCAGATCCAAAAGCACATATACAGGCACATTCTGCAGGGACAGTGAAGCTGGCCAGACCCCACTGGGATTCACCATACTGACCAAGGAAACCCATTTTCTTAAAACTACAAGAAAAACAGAAGTGTACTTTGAATACTCACTGATATGAATAATAAAATGGCAATGGTCTTAATATATTTCCTATAGATTACGGAATTACACACGTGTGCACAAAGACTTATGCTGAGATTTTCCACCTCGTCTTGTTGTGATTAGAAAAGAAAAGCATAATTGGACATTAAAGGTCAATGTTTCCTTACAGATATTTTGTTTTCAAAAGCAATTCACTTCATGTGCAGCAATTTAGAGTGAGTGGCCATTGTTAAATATAAAGACAGAAATGGCAGAACTGTCCAAAAAAAAAAAAAAAAAAGAAAGAAAAAAAAAGAAAACAAAATATGCAAGACAAATTAACAGTAATATGACAAAAAGTTCACAAACTAACAATTGGGGCTGACACACAACAGTAAATTTGGATGAACGAATGCAGTGTTCTGACCGAGTCAAGACAGACCAGGACTGAGTCATATGAAACCAAGAACTGACCTATTTTATTGGCCAGGAAGAAATCCCAGCATGCATTTGTGTGCTTCTGCCTTTAAATTGGGTAGGGGGAAATATTTTGAAATCATTCCCCGTGGGGATTGGAACCAACAGAAAAATGCTAAAATATAACAAGAAATAATTTTAAAATTTTATCTGGTCCATTCTGTAAATATTGCTATCTAAGCAAATCAGTTAACAAATTAGCTGATCAAACCATTTCTACTTAAGTGAGTTTGATCCTCACTGGGTGCCTCAATACTATAATGTTGGTTGTTGCAGTCAAGCAATGGTTAACATTGCAGTCTTGTAATGAGTTCAATCCTTGTTGGCTGCATAGCACTTTGGTTTGTAACAGACTAACTTTAGTAAAATATTGGGCTTTGAGATGACTAAAGCAATTGGTTTAGTAACAAAGCTACCATTGAACACCTCACTGATTCTGTAGGTGATGAGAGTAAAAACAACAGCTGTAAACCTTGAAGAGATTATTTCTGATGAGGTGATTAACTTTCCCTGTTAAAAAGAATGACACTCAGTAAAGTGGAAAGAATGCGTACTCAAAAACAAGGGAAGCTATTCTTGTTGGTTTATTTTTGAAGCTTAAAAAAAAAAAAATTTTTAAGAAAGAATTTTAAATCAGGAGTCTTCTTACGTGGAACGTTTATTCAGTGTGGTATCTTCAACAGCAAATATATGAACAGTTCCTTTATCACTTGAAGCACACAAAAATGCTGAGTCATGGCTAAAAGATATACTGCAAAAAAAAAAAAGGAAAAACAGTTAATAGATTTTCATGAGAAATTGAAAGATTAAGAAATAAATTTACATTGTAGAGAAAAAAAAATTGTGGACAGTGAAATAATTTCTTTTTCAGGATGTAGGTAATCATAATCCTCCATAACTTCCTTTTATTTAATATCTCTAAATTGCACACCACCATGGACTGCTAAAATAGCAAAGTTGCTTTCCATTGCATGGCTTTGAATTAAGAGTTTTTTTTCTTTGATTGGTTACATTTCCAAGGCTAGAAAACTCAGTCTACTATTTTACTCATAGCTACAGGGAGGAAAAAAAAAAAAAGTTTCACAAAATTAGTGGAAAGTAAATGTTACAGTCTTAACTAAAATTTGAACTGCCTGATAATTCCATTTCCTGTACAGAAAATGGCTAAATCACCAGCACATCCATTTGACTTTATACTAACACACTATTAAAAAGAAAGATCTTGCAGTGGAACACTGGGGATGTCAGAAAGTTTGATTCAAACTCGGTGCTCTCATACTTGGGGTTTTATGACAGACTATGCTAAGTTTATTAAACATCAACTAATGTACCTGTGCTGTCAAACGACGACAATTTTATACTGAGATGCAATGAAGCAAAAGATTTTGAAACAATCTATGGAGATCTAATAAAGCAGAGACCCAGAATTCAAATCTGAAATAGAGGCCAAGGAATTGTTGAAATCATTCATTCCTTTACCATTATGTTTCTTAAAAATATTTTTTGTCATAAACATAATTATTTTATATTACATAATGAAGAGTCAGAATGCACTTAAGCAGAAGCCGTTGAAGTGTTTACACAATTAGTTCCTTTACATTTATTTTTTGTACTAAATTGTTTTAAAAAAGATTTCCTTGGTTGTCTTTACTTTTGTTATTAAATTGTTAAAAGAACCTCAATCTTTGCATTGCAGATCTCAGAAGTCATTTCAAAACTCACAACAACTGATCAATTAGTCAATTCGTTTATCACTATGTTTCTTGTGAAAGTTTTGTTTAATTACTCTGAGAATCCTTTATTCAAGACTGTAGTCTTATTTGTTCAAGCCTTTCTGGCAAGGTAGTTAGATAATTTCATCTACTAAGTGATTGTCTTGCTTCAACTTGACAGACTTTGTCATCGTTGTTAATCTTTCTTTCAAAAAGTTTCCATTTTGAGTCATTAAAAACATGAAATTTTTAACATGAAAAGGTATTGAGCAAAAAGTGATTTATATAATGTCAAGAGTATCTGTCTATATTTCTGAGATGAGGTATTATGTACAATATTTACATTGTTCAGACTATTGTCCTCATCTTTGTCGCCATATTTATTACAACGTTTCGGTCGTTGTACGCTCCAGCCTTCTTCAGGTGGTTGGAAACTCGTAATAAAGGGTTCAGTTCGACATTCCAACCACCCGAAGAAGGCCAAAACGTAATAAATATGGCGACAAAGATGAGGACAATAGTCCAAATAATGTAAATAATGTACATAATGTCAAGAGTAATCAATGAAAGACACCATTGATCATTGTAAAAAATATCTATTTTTCTCAACAAATCACATATAGTTCAGATCTACACTTGGTACATAATCTTAAAAAAATAACCAGAAAAGTTCATTTAAAATTAATGTTGAGAAATATTTTTGGTTAAAAAGAAATTCTACAATAATCTGTGATTAAATCATATATGATTGAATAGGCATTGCACCAGTCCTTAAAGGGTTTATAATATACTGTTCCATATATGATACAGCAAGCATAAAAATTTAGACACCATTTATTTAAAAGAAAACTACTATATTATTGAAGGAATAAGAAACATTCATTTTGACTTATCTAATTCCATAGAGTGTGTCATGAAAGATAAAAATGAATATAGACACAACAGTAATTATTATAGTGTTGATAATTATTTATGTTTCTTCTTAATAATGATATATTAAAATAGTTTACAAAGAGAAACTTATGATGAATTCTGTTTTAGAATCATCAGGCAAATCATATGTTCATTACATAATATCAGTCTATTTTTTGTTTCTAATTTCAATGCTCAATAAGCAATATGTGATGACATGATCAGTTGGTAAGCAACTTTTATTTATCATGGCACCAGAATTTCATGAGGCTTTGTCACTTAATGTACAAGAAGTTCCGATTACTTACCAATACAAGGTCGCAGTATCTGAACCTCGTCGGAGTTCTACAACCAACTGTTTGTTGTAAAGGTTGAATACCCGGATAAGAGTGCCCTGAAATGTTAAAATTGAAAAGGTTTTTGGTGTTCAGTATTTGAAATTTGTTTTTTAATTGATATCAATGGAAAAATAAGATCTTCATAAAAAATAGCATTAAAAAAGAGAAAATGAAGATGACACCCTTTCTCCCTAATACAGAATGCAGTTGACCAATAATTAACATTTACAAATATAAATTATAGGGGGGGGGGGTCTTATAATTATTTCCACCACTTGATCATTTGATTTTTCTTACACAAAATAAGGTGATCACTGTCCCATGAATAGTAATTATATCAAGCTGTTTGTTTTTTTTTTTTTAAAGCAAATCTAAAAGTTTGATGCATCATGGGACAATTTCATACTGTAAAGTGTTAGAATCGATGCTTATGAGTTTGGTTTGGCCTGGTGTTTGAAAGCAGAAACTATTTGTTCACCTGAATGATTGAATTGAAGATTCAATGAAAAAACTGTGTGTGTGAGTGTGTGTGTGTGTGTGTGTGTCTTTGCCTTAAACTCAGTCTGTGTGGCTCATCTGGATACTGTGTTCTCCCCACCCCTGTAATGAACGGATTTGAATTCACCAAATCTAATAACATTTTTACATATTTCCTCATAAAAGCATAGAGGCTTCCTATTTTGTCTAGAGATTTTCACGTGAAACTTATTTGCTTCTGTAAACTTGCCGAGTTGCTGTGAAGATGTAAAAGTCGGTTGATTTTGTTTAGCAGCAAACAAAACCTCTTTGGGTTTATTTAATGCTGAAATCTAAATATTTTGAACAAAATTTTATGCCTTCAACTCCAGATAAACTGTATTGTTGGTCATTTTTTTTTTATTTATTTTTTTTTTTTTATAGAAATATATTGTTAGTATTTTTATACTTTCATAGTGTTCTGCTTTTGTTTGTGGTTTCACTATTTGTCCATAGCTGGGACCCTAACAGGTGCTATCACCTTGAGTCAAGGTGAACCTGGGAACAACTGCAATTAAAAGATGGTTCCATGCTTATTAAAACCCCCAATCTCCTAATCAGAGGCCTTGTTGCCAGATGTAGTTAAGATGTAAAAGAAAAAAAAAATATCTACTAAGTTGGTACTAAAGTTCATCAACAACTGAAGTGCACCGTAGAGACAAGATTTTTTTTTTTTTTTTAAACAAAAGGTGAAAATATGAAGTGGGGAAATTGTAGAGAATTCAGTTCAAAATGATTGTTACTCTCCAGAATGTCATTAACAGAAGATGCACTAGAATTCTAAAAGTTATAAAAGGAATAGAGAATCTTGTCAGAATATGAGAACCAGTATTTCCCTTCCTTTATTGCTAACAAGTCTCACGAAACTGGTAATTAGGGTGAAACTTCAAGTCACCTCCTTGCCTCCTTCAGTCGTCATCTCAGCCAATTGAGATGAATGCTAAAGTACTTCAACAGTCTTCTAAAACAAAGAGAGAAAGGAAGGAAGAGCAGGACGTTGTCGGTAACTGACCTTTCGAGAGGCTGTAGCCATAAGATTCCCTGTTTGATTAAGAGCTAGACAAGCCAGCTCATTCTGGTGGGCACTTATTGTCACCGGACACACGGATTGACCTGGCTGCACCCTTTCAAGATCCTACAAGATATGCAAAACAATACAGATAACAAGGCAAGATCAACACAAATGATGAAAATCATTTGTAATATGCACTGATATTTTATTAATGAGATAAAAATTAACTTCAGTATCAATTGATATAGATGTATAGTTAGAAATAATCAGTATAATATTAGGTGTGTGAGTGTCCCAACACTTTTTTTTTTAAATGACAAACCGGGGAAAATTTGGAAACACTTCTCTAGCACCACTAAAAATGCGTGTACACATTATATGCACATTTTTTGTGCGCACTTAACACAAAATGCTGTAATATTTTTTTTTTTGTAAATTTCAAGAAATTTACTAATCTTTTCATCAGTTAGAGATTTTAAAATCTTAGAATTATCAATAAATCTTCTTCAACCAAGAGGTGGGGTGGCATGTGGTCTGGGCAGTGCATGGCCTCTCCAGTCTCACCATAAAAGGATGGAATTTTGACCAAACAAGGTGTTTTGTTTATCTTGCGAGATAAATGGATGCCTACCATTACTATAAACAGTATTATTAGTGGGTAAACGTGTTTGAACTGTAATAACAACAGACCTAGACTGAGAAATCCTACTAAAGGAATTAAATGCGTAACCCACTTTCTTTCATTAGAGAAAATTGATTCTTTAGCCAAAACAGGGTGCTACCAGTTTGCCGACGGAGAGCCAGCCTAACAGAGTTATTTTCATTTTTGCATAATTTAGACGACACTTTATCCATGACACCCCATATTTTGAAGAATCCACATACAAGCTGAACAGATCTTTCATTTATATATATATATATATATATATATATATATATATATATATATACATACATAAGTATAGGATTGGTATATACAGAATAAATTCCAATAACCAACAATTATTATTCTTAAAAGAGTGCTCAATACAGAGTAGAGCAGATATAATTATTTATTTAAATATTATAACATAAATATGTTACAAAATCACTACAAAAATAGCCATTTTGTTTCAACACTTCTGGTGTCTTATCAAGTGATGATGTTGAATGTAGAATAAATGGTTTTAAAAGTTTCAAATTAATTAACGATCATTCGCTAGGGGTAAACGCTGTTACATAAGCTAGAATGACCAATCAAAATACAAGTATATGGTAATTCAAAAAATTTGACAACGAAGCAAGGTTATCATAGATATTAAAAGATTTATAAAATTTGAAATTAAAAGTAAAAAATTACCTATTTAGAAATCTAAATCAAATCTCTAAGTTTAAAATTGTAGAATTAAATGATTATATATATATATATATATATATATATATATATATATATATATATATATATCTCATTTATATAATTCATATGAAGAAATCTTATTTTATTTTCATTACTCTCAATTACAACGGAAGAATGCATTTGAGAAGAGAGGTGATAGATCAGATGTTTTCATGCTATGAAATAGAGATTCATCTAATTTTGAGAAGAATAAAGCAAAAACTAAAAACTACTTACAACAATTTCAACACTCCCACATTTGTGACCAGGGAAAACCACAACATCCCGAAGAGTGCTAACTTCACAAAGGCCTGCAAAAAGAGAAACAAACTCATAATTACTGGAACTGGTCAATTTTTTTTTTTTTTTTTTTTAAAAACAAAGAATTTGCTAATTCAAAAGCAACTATAAAATATTGAATAATTCTTATAAGGCTTACTGAGGCAAAGGAATGGGAATTTTTTTTAAAAGTTTTACCAGCAACTCATTTTTTACTGATTATTGCCAATTATAGATAAAGGATTTGAATAGGTGTTCAGAATTGTAAGCAAATTTAAAATGAAATAATGGTTATATTTAATTCCAATTGAATTAAGAGCCAAAATAGAATGGTACATAATTGTTATAGTTTCTGATTACTTATGGATGCTGACAAGTTCTCAGCCCAACCAAGACGGGATTCAAAAATGAATTCTGATCTTTGGGTAAATTTTGGAAAGCCAGTCCAAGACAGAAAACAAGGAATAAACCTCTACATCAGTTGAAAAGACTGGGTAGAAGTGTGAACTGGAGGATAACTGAACCTGGTTACTATATATTTCTAGAAAAACAAATGTACTTCAAAGAAAACGGAATTATTGAAAATTAAGAAATTTATAGACATGGAAAGATGCCTAGAAAAGAAAGTCGAACTGACCTTTGAAATTATCTCTGGTTCGGAAAGAATACAAATGTGTGGAAGTGTTTGGAAAAGAAAACACGTGAATTTCATTCCTGAGGACACAGAATATTCTGAAAAGAAATATCGTAATCGGTAAGAAATTTGGACAAAATTAAAAATACACAATAAAAGAAGTTGTTTTTTTTATTTGTATTCAACTTTTACATTTTATTCATTTGTATGCATCATTATGGCAAGGATAGTTCACTGCATCAAATAGCAATTGTTATGGAGTTAACAATCTTACCAATATGAACAGGGAAATGGCTAACTATAGGAAAGCTGTTAAACACATAATCCAGAGATTGACTTTTCTGTTAGAAACTGCTTGAAGGCAAAGCCAAGATGCAAGTTTTAACTTTTCAAAAGTAAAAACAAAAAAATAATGGCTAAGAATTACATACTTGTTTCTTTTCATCCTTACATTCATCACTGGTTGACTAAAGATGTACTCCATCACAAATTTTTCATCTGGCTTTTGAGTTTCATCTCTTATCAAAACTGAAAATAAAATCATAAATATCATCAAGCAACATGGACATAAAATAATTGCATCTGCCCCGAATATTGAAAACAATTTTGTGTATTTTTAAATGTAAAATAAAAAGATAAAGAAAGAAAGAAGTTGACTTAGAATAAAAAAAAAGTTTAAGTAGAACATTTGTTTGGAAATTAATCAATGATAATTTTTAACAATGACTGAAAAATATTTAATTATTTGTATGAGATTATTGTGTATTATTCTTGATTTACAAGTCTTGAAGTAAAACCAGTTAGTTTTAACTTACCTGTATTATCAGCAAATTTGGGACAAGTGCCCCCACCCACAATGGCCAGGAGGTTGGTGCGGAACAACATTTCTGCATGAGAAATGCTGCCGACATTTTCTTTTACTTAAGAAAAAAAACAAAAAGACAGTTAAGTAAGATTCGATTAATTAATGTGATTCAGACAAAAGAAAATTTGTTACTTGGGTTTTCTTTTTAGAAAATATTAAAAGAATTCACTTGGTTACCATTTAATGACAAAAACTAAGTCAAACTGTTTATAACCTTCACAGATATATAAAAAAAAAAAAAAAATTTGTTTTTAAAAAATCCTACAACACTGAGACCCATTTCTTTTCCCTTTTACTTTAAAATTAAAATGGACAAAATGACAAACCCTACAGACGGATAGGGGGTCCAAATTTGAAATCCCAGGGCTAATAAATTTAGAACTCTACTTTTAATGTTTTAAGCAACTCAATTTGACTAATTCTAGTGCTGGGCTTTCAAATGAGCCTGACTGATTAGTAGAGGGCCTAATCTGGCAATCCTGTTCTGAGGTACGAGCAGGAAAAAAAGAAAAAAAGGAGAAACAAAGACATGAACTAATGAAAAGAGAGTTTTTTTTTTAAAACTGTTTTGTAAACTGACACAAACAAAACAAAAAAAACAAAAATTACTATTGAAATCTGAAAATGTAAAATTATCCAAGAAAAAAAGCTTAGACAATTGGGGACTGTCTGAATTTCTGGGATGAGGAATTATCATCATTTACACTATTTACATTTAGACTATTGTTCTTGTCTTTGTTATCACAATGTTGTGCCCTCCAGCCTACATCAGGTGTATATTGATCCAGGTAGCCTACAGGGAATTCTGAACTGAACCCTTTATTAAATCTATAGGGGTAGACTGTTCTCATCAGCAGGTTAAGTTCAAATCTCTCCACAAAATATTGTCCCATGGGAGAATATACCAAGTGGATTCAAGCACAGGTTCGTGGATTTGGTTACATCATAATTGTGAGTTTAGTCCCTGGGTCAGGCAGTGTGTACTTAGTGGAAACAGGCGAGCAATAATGGAGCAGTACTAAAAATAAGAATTAGAACAAGATATCTGCAGACATGGGCAGTGGAACGAGAACAGATTATATATATCTCTATAGATTAAATAAACGGTCCAGTTGGGAATGCCCTGTAGGTTACCTGTATTGATATACACCTGACGAGCACACATAATGGCCAAAATGTTGTGAAAAAGATGAGGATAATAACCCAAATGTAAATAACTGGAGACTTGTTTAGAATATCAAGCTAGGGACAAAAATAAAAAAAGTGTGAACGCTTTTTTACATTTTCAAGAAATTATATATAAGAAAATAGATTTTACAAATATTATGTGCAATAACTAGCATATATTAAACGAGTAATTTAACAAAGATCTATATAATAACCAAAAGGTCTGGAATAAAGACCATCTTTTCTTATGGGAAATGAAAAGCAGGGTTTGAATGATGTTAATGCAGTTAAAACCAAAAAGCAATTAACATATAAAAATAATAAAAAAAAGAAAAGAAAAGTCTTGTGCTTGCTGTAAATAGGCGAGAAAAGGATGGTTATAACTTACCCAGATTTAACTTTTCGGTGAGAGGCTCTATGTTGAATAGACGCAAACCGGTATTTGTAGCACAGGTAAAACATCCTGAAAATAATGTGTGGGGGTGGGCAGATTAAATCAATGGTGAAATATTCATTATACAATTTCAAGGTGACAATTCATAAATATTGTTTGATATTTCAAAATTGCAAAGTTGAACTGGGAAAGGTATGGATCCATCTCTTCTTCCCCCAGCTATGGGTTAAACATTTCAATGGTTCTTTGGAAATTGATATTCATAGACGTAAAAAACACAAAAATACTAAATAATTTATATATTTAAATGCAGATTAATAATTCTATAGTCAAATAAAATTAAAGTCTACTTAATAGAATTTTAAATTATTTAAATGCAGCAATATTTTACAAATTAGCAAGAATTAAATTTCTCAAAGAGAAACATTACTCACTCATAACATTGTTATCAGTAAAAATAAAAATCATAAAACAAAACAATATGAATAATTATGTTCATTTTTATTATCATCACAGATGAATAAATGTTTTGTCAAAATAATGCAGGAACATTTAATGAAAGAGAGAAAAAGTCTTAGGACTTTGCTATTGAAACCTCATGAAAATATTGATTTTATTATTTGGAGCTGAAAGAATCAATTTTTGACATTGGATTTAGTTAAAACCTAAAAGCAAATACTCAAAATTTTCAACTATTAGCACTTTGTAATTTCACAAAACTTTTTTTTACATTATTTTCAAGGAAATATTTTCTAAAAAATCTTATAGGAATAAAAAACAGGTAAGATTAAACAAAAACTTTGTCAGGCTACAATTGTGGGCCACCTAGTGAGGATCGAACTCACTATTTCATATCTGTGAAACTAGCTTGCTAAACACTAAGCCATGCTGACTTATGGGAAAATGACTGACAAAACATATACACACGAAAGAGATAGAAACTTCTAAATAGTAAAATAAAAGTAGATAATCAATCTTCGAAAGGCAGTTGCTTATTTTGTTTTTATTTACATAAACACCGTCCAAGCATGCAAGGGAAACTACTCTGCAAGACATTCTTTTGCTAATGAAAATTAGCAAACATAAACAATATTAATTATAATTTGATGATTGTTCATTATCATTGAAAATGAGTAAAACAATAATTGTTAGAACGACACCCCCACCTCCGAAAAAACCAAGAGGCTGTGGAGATCCATGATCATCCACATCCTGAGAAGATATGGCACATAAAAGAATATTTGTTTAGCATCAAGAAACTCCAGTTAGTGTTGGACAACAATAGCTCCTCAGAGGAGAAGTCCCTCCCCACCTCAGTTAAATGGTTTGACCCTCAACCCTTTATACTTTAAAGGGGTTGGGTTAAATTGCTTTCATTTCAACTGAAGCTTTAATACCTTGGTAAGATGACCCCTGCCAGGATTGAATGCATTACAGTAAGAATGGTCAGCAGGACTTGTGAAACAACTCTAGGATTAGACATTCATATTTAATCGGGTTAGTAAGGCCACATGTGTAAGGCACCTAGTGGGAATCAAGTTCCCTACAGACTGGAGTTAGTTAAGCATTGCTCCAACTTGTCATTATTTTCAGTACAATCTTTCTAAGACAATGGTTAATTCTACTCAAGAAAGTGATTGCAACTTCTACCATTTATAGACAGGCCCATTGCCAGAGTATTTTGAGTGGGTGGGTCAGTCAGGTCTGTGAGTAACAATTTGTACACTAAAATTACTTCATAGCATTTTCACAGTTGGAGTGGGCAGGTCTGGTTTGCATGTAGGAATGTTTTAATGAGAGTCAAAACAAAAAGAGGGAAGTTTTTCATTTAATTTTTTTTTTTTAAAACTCACCATTTGTGGGAGAAAAGATTTGAGCCCCAAATATAATAGGATTAATGTCACCACATCTTTTCCATCAGAAAATTCATCAGCAAATTAAAATGTTGTACCAGCAGATAAGTGCAGATGTACTGGTGCAAAAATTGCAGGTAAGAGTTTTGAAGGTGTCCATTAAGTTGAAAAAAAGGTTGTGCTTATGCGTTGAATCTTTCCTAATGATTTCATAATTTGAGATGAGGAAATGGTTGTTGTACAAATAAAGAGAAAAAAGTAAATTTCTAGGAACTAAGACATGTTTATAACTTAAAACGAATGTTTATAACTTTAAATGAAAAGTAGGATTGTGTTGATTGGAGAGGAGTCATTAATGTATTTCAATTATTGTTATATGAAAAGGTTAAACAGTCAAATGAGAATGACATTTCATTTATATGAAATACCATTTCTATTTAACTCATTATTACTTGATGTTATGTTCATAATGTCTGATAAGAATACAACAAAAAATCTTTCATATGTAAAAGTATTGTTTATTCACTTCTGGACTGTGTCAAATTAATGTCAGCTGTGAGGGTATGTGGTTTTTGGGAGGACTTTGAGCGTTTGATCTTCATTAGGATGTGAGAGATACAGCCTTTCTCTTTGTGGGTTGGGCATTTATATAACTTGGTGGTGCAAGCAGACATCCTTTGAGAGCCTTGGTGGCTAGAACAGCACCTTCTAAGTCAACTCTCTAGTTCTTTTGATAAATCTGGTGTGACAGGGTACAAAGCTTACTTTGGTATCTCCTCAGGTGAACCCAGTGCATACTGAGGTCACCACAGATCAACTCTTCTTAGATCAAAGCTTCCTGATTTAGACCATCTGATATTTCTGGGCATGAATCACATACTACATTGGGTTTTAAAGCATTGAAATATATTTTCAGGTTATTAATTTTCTGAATATTTTTCATTTCAGCTCGCTTTTTGTTGCTTTTTACAAAATATATCTGACCCTAAAGCTGGAGGCTTTAGGGTCAGATAGAAGGTATATAGCACATTTCTTTGTTAGCAGTTTCTCTAAAACCTTCATTTACAATCTTCCAAACTCTGCCTCATCAACTTTAATTTTTAATGTGTGAGGTGTAAATAGTTGCACCTGTATAAGGCCATACCCATATTTGGTAAATGCAACATTTTCATATTGAATTTATTGTTTTTGAGTGTGGATGTGCAGGTGGTGCAATGGATAGCAACTCAAGGGGAGAGAGCAGAGTTCCATATGAGTTGGTTACATTCATTTACACACAAAGACCCTTGGTCATTTATGGGATAGTTCTTTTTGGTCAGAATAGTTGACCATTTTTCTTGCATTAAGATGATATTACAAAACGTTTAGCAAAAGTATGACATTTTACTGATCATCTGACCTCCCTCCCACAAAGAAAAAAAAAAAAAATAGCCTTTGTTATTTAGTGACCTATAATCGTGCATATACAAGGCAACTTATTTTATTTGTAGTACAAGGAAGTGGAAATCCTGAATGCTGTTCACAAATGTAGAAATGCATGTAGTTATAAACAAATTTTTATCAATGAATTTTGTTGAGTCAGCAAAACAGATGCAGATGTTTTTTGCATTGTTTAAAAATTGCGTTATTAGAAGTTTTCCTCTTTGTTAAAGTTTATAACTGCATTTTCTTAAATCCTCATTTGTTGCAAAAACTAAGGTTTACTATTGCTATAACAAAGGATTAAAAAAAAAATACCAAAATTAAATAGAAGTGATTGATTTGGATTTATAATTTACTGAAGCATTCTTGAAACTGTAGTTGTAAGTATTCTGATCTCACAAGCCATTGAAAGAAAGATCAGTCTTCCAAAAAATTCTAGAAATGCTGAGAATTCCAATAAATAACTAAATGTGATTTAGAATTGAAAAAAAAAAAAAAAATCATTCCAAAAGGTTGTTCAGACAAATGACCTGAAAATCTCTTGGTTGCTTTTATTGTTAATGTCTTGACTGATCTGATCTTTCTCTTGCTTCATGTATAAAATTCATGGGGAAAGAGACAGAGGCTCTTTTTTGATGATAGGGTAAACCAGAAAACAAAACAATGGTGGTAGATATACCTTAACCAAAGTTCAGCTTATCCCCAGGAATGTGAATCATAATTCTCAATAACCAGCATAACACAATTTCCGTTTTTACTTTGTATAAAAATTTTTCTACCTAAGTTACAAAATTGAATTTATGAGTTGTTGAAAAGTTTTTAATTTAATCAAAAGACAACCACCAAAATCAAAAAATTTTGATATTTAATCAGATTTTGAGAAGTAGGTCAAATCAGGCTGTGAACTTTTCAGCACCTCCTTGTAACCTCTTTAGTTTTGGTCATGCACTCTTCCACTGAGCCATATGAATGCATGCAATAACAATGATTAGTAACTAATCGTTAGAAAGTTATCTATGAGTGACAGCTTTTTACTGCTACTGCTCAAGTAGGGAAGGTAATTACGGGAGAGTGGTTTGCTTAAGTTTGCCCTATCAACCATTATGGTATGTCAGTAATAAGGTATTTTATTTAGATATCTGATAATGAGACAAAGCATAGGGAGAAGTGGACTTATGCCTTTTTCAAGAATACTAGTTTGAAGCAAATGTAAAGAACTTCAGCTGGTATTTGAACTCATTTCAATTCTGTACTGATGTCAGACCACACTGTAGGATCACCACCACCCTGAAAATTAATGCAGTAACATTACATTACAGTTCTAAGTGTGAAGGTGATTTTACAAGTGTATATAAGTTTTGCTTAGCCTTGCACATAGGTAGAATTTAAATGCATGGTACCCAGTGAGGATCAAACTTACTACAGTATAAATAGTCTACAAAACCAGCTTGTTAATCTACAGAGCAATATATATATATATATATATATATAGCGCTCTTTGTGGTTTTCTTAAAAATAGTGTTACGGTGGTCATTTTTAAAAATATTGCTCAAAGAGACCATCAGGTTGAAACCAAGATCACGTATTTTAATTGACCTCCTGATTTTTAAAGTTAAAAGCTCGAAATGTTATTTTTAGTTTTATTTATATTTTTTCACACATATATTGAGCACTTTTTAATACTACTATTTCCTGGTCTGATTCAACTGAACATTAACCTTATATATATATACATCTATACACACACATTTACTAACTGTATCTATCTAGTATAAGGACATAAGTATAGAGGCATCAAGTGCAGATTAAGCTAACAGTATAATAACCAGAGACTGGAATGCTTACCCCTGCTCCACAGTGAAACACTTATTCTACACGTGCAATTTTAAATGTTTAGGTGTTAAAAAGAAAGAGAAGACAATATTCTTACCGTGGTCTTGATTAAACCTCAAATTGTTAACAACCGGTTTGGACATGCTGATCTTTAATGAAACTGGATAAAGCCTGCAAAGAAATTATGAAATTAAATTTATACAAACTTTATTATTACTGGAAAAAGTTAAAGAGTCGGAAATCTCATATCCTGTGACTGTGTCCATGAATAACAAAATTAAAAAAAACAAATAAAAATGAAAATTGAAGGCAAAGAGAAACAGCCACTATCAGTTGAGTAATATTTAGAAATCCATTTTATCTTTTCTGATCCACTTGAAATAACATAACTGTGGAAGAAAAACATGGAGAGGTTGTAGCCATAAGAGTTAAAACACTTGCAACCAAGAATGAATGTGTCAGAAATCCAATGGAGCCTTAAAGTGGTCTGTTTTTCTTTAAAATATATATATATATATATATATATATATATATATATATATATATATATATATATATATAATTTCAGCAGCAATAATTCTCTGAAACAGGTTTGGTTAAATAATATGAACAAGTTCTGCCATTCAATTTTTTTTGTAATTTAATTTTTTAAATTTCTGAATTAGTTGTTTTGTGTTATTGGTAAATTTGCCAAAGTTCATTTCTATTTTCATTAGATGGAACCAATTTCAGGTCACTCAAAGTGACATCATATACACAGTCAAACTGAAATTTCCATGTATTAAAAAAAACACTTCAATATGTCTCCTACAAAGAAAGATACCTTATTTAAATGTTGGCTACCCTCTTTTATTACAACCACAGAGAGAGAGAATATATTATTAAATACTTAATTATTTAACCTTCAAATTTAGCAATTTCTTTTTTACCTAAAATTTGAGCAAATTTTCATATATATATATATATATATATATATATATATATATATATATCTATCTCACTTTAAACAGTGAAAATAAGAATGACAAGAATTTTCAGTTGTCAAAAATGAATGCAAGTGTTACTCAGGGTTATAAGATAATGTAAATTCATGGTTAATGATTTTTACTAAAGGAAATAAATTGAAAATCAGAAAGAAAAGGATTGACAATGGTCAGGAATTATGTTAAAGGAAAAACTTAAAAATTCAAGTAAATAAACATGTAATGATTAAACTTATTCTAGTATTTTTTAATCATTTCACCTTAAGCAAGTCACTAAGATGCAAGCAGTTAGCAAGTGCAAAAGAATGAGAAAAAGAAAAATATTATTAGAAGGAGAGCACAATAAAAGAACAGGATTTAAGATAATGACTGACATTGCATTTAAATTTTTGAAGATCAAAAGTTGATTGCAAAGAAAGAGGCTGTAAGAGAGTTCTACAAGCAAGCAGTTTGATAGAAGAAACTGTTATCATAGAACTTATGACATCAACTGTAAGATGATGAGACCTAGTTACCAATCTAGTACTGTACTTAAAGTTCATCAGAACAATTACCATGAAAGTATTTACAGAAAAGGCGAGAAAGGGACTGAAGCCAAGATGCCAGGTCAGAACCAATAGCAGAAGCAGCAGACCAAAGGTGACAGCAATATTCAATGCATGGATGAATGGTAGACTTATAAATGTGTAAGGTAGATTCTGACAACAACAACAAAAAAAAATTGTCTCTCATGACACGGTGAACCAACTTTGCTAGCAGCAGGCATAGTAATCGATTCAATATAATCTTTCCACTTTATGGCAGTGGAGATGGAGAATGTTAGCCAGAGAAGGCGCGTGTTGAGTCACTCAACTGAAGTTTTAACTAATGGAAAGAAATTCAGCGGAAAAGAAATAAAAATGAACAGAAATTCTTTGCATCATAAATTTTATAGATTTGTTATACTGAGGCTGAATTAAACTAATCTAGTATAACCAATCCATATAGATATATATGACCCAAATAACACTAAGTTATTTTTAAAAGGCCAACAAAAGAGTAATACATTTTCATCATGTGTGAATACATGCACAGAAGTCAGGTAAAAGAAGTCATTGAAGTTGGCATCCATCTTGTGATGAAAATAGTTTATATAAATCATGAAAGTTCATATGATTGCAACAAGAGTAAAAAAAAAAAGGTAAACAGAAGAGGAATTAAGAAAATAATTGATTTATGAGGACAATATGACACACATGCATGTGCACACTGTTTTATATGAATGTGTAATATACGGACATTAGAACAAAAGAAACACAAAAGACCTGATGACAGCAGAATATATATATATATATATATTTTTTTTTTTTGAGAACAAAAACTTTGAATATTTCTTATATGAAAAATTTAAAACATTACTTTTCATTTTTTTTAAAAACTGAATTTTATTTATTAAAGAAATAGATTGAACTTATTAAAATTTGCTAATAAAAGGGAATTTTTCAAAGATCAAATTAATTATATATATATATATATATATATATATATAAAGAGTCCTTAAAAAGAAAGATTGCACTATTTTTATGCTTTCTAAAAATTGAAAATAAAAAATATTATTGTAAAATTGCATTACTTACACAGATTGGAAGAAAAAAAAAAAAGAAGTGAATAAACAGCTATGTAAAATATTTGTTAACTAAATGTAGCATCCTTAGCAATCCTTCCTTGGTTTAGGGCAATGCTTTTGTTTCAAGTAAGATTTATTACAGAGCTTATAAAATAACACACACAATCTTTCCTTTGTGATAATAATAATCACTGGAGGGAGAATATCATTAGCAATGATCCCCACTCCCATTAATCAATAAAGAGCAAAGTTTTCATGCAGTCATCAATCGTCTATCTGCTCCTAGTTTGTTTACAGTTAGGGTCAATAATTTCTATTTTCAAATTTATCACTTCACATTTGTGTATGGGATAGTCAGAAGAGGGAAGACCTAAACAACAACAAAAACCCCAAAAAAACAGCAGGAACAAAGCCAATGTCTCTTACACACTTCCCATTTATCATTTCCAACATTTATTCTGGTCTTGTTGACATACTGTTATTTATTAACAGTAAAGCAATTAAGTTGTAAAATATCAAGAAAAATATTTAGGCAAAGTACACATAGGTAATTGTTTCTAACCTTCATAAAATTAATATATTCATCATAGACCGATAGGTTGCAGAGTTAAAAATGGACTTTAAAATTGAGAGAAAGTAAATGATTCTTGGAAAGAAAATTCCAGGCTTTGTGGAATAAGAAACAAAAGCAAATATAGAAGACCTGAATAGTAAACTGATGACAATAATTAAGGTATCAGCAGAAATCACGACAAAGAAAAATAGCCCAAATCAACTCAAGTGATGACAAAAGAATATTACATGTGGAAATATTAAAGGTAATAATAAAAAACAAGAAAAGCAGAAGATAGAAAGACATGGCAGAGAAAAACAATCTTGGAAAATATCACTGGAATTAATGGCAATATTATTTTGGAAAACTGAAATATAAGTACTAAAAGAAAATTAGTAAAATTATAATAGAATGCCAATCAATCCTTTTAAGCTGAAAATGTTTACAATGCAAGTAGAAAAAGTAAATATGCCAAATCCTTCAAAAAGTTCAAGAGAAGAAATGTTTACAATTTCTGTTTAATTAGTCATAAGTTTTAATTTCTGTTAGAAAAATCATTTGTTTTTTTCTTTTGAAAAAGGATTATCAATGTTGTGAAATATTAAATCATTTCAATATCAGAAAGAATTTATCAGTCATAAAAAAAAAAGTTTATAGAATTAGGACAGTGAAAAAGGAGTGACAGAACTAATTTCAACTCTTTAAAATCAAAGTTATCAATTTCGGTGAATTCCTAAGCAAAATGCAATGAGTTGGTGTAATTTTTTAATTTAGCATTAAAAATCCTTAATAGATAATTCAGAATTCATTTTTTTTTTTTACAGCTTTCATTAATTAGTTCCGAGTTGAAATTAATTCCACACCTGTGAAAAAGTAACAAGTTTGTATTATTTGTTTCTAATTATGGACCTAATATAAAAGAAGTTTATTCTTGAATTTTTGTTTTCTGATGATGCACGGGTTTCCAAAGAACCAATCCCCAATAACACATTTGTTCGCTATGTAATTGTAGGCTTACCTCAGATGTCTGGGTAGTGGACAGATAGTCTCTTGGTTTCATGTTACAAAGACATTTCAAAGAAAAAACAAAAGACATTTAATTCAAATCAAAATTTCTTGTATATAAATGTCATTGTAACAAGTTCCAATGCAAAAAAAAACAATCAACTTTCAAATGTCTTTTCCTTCATAAAGGATGTTTTTTTTTATAAAAGAAGCAGAGAGAATGTTATATCTCTTATCTCAAATATTATGAATGGCACAAACAAAAAAGATTTACTCTGGTGTGAAATTTGAAAGAAATTTACATTTATTAAATGACAAAAAATATTAGCACATAATACAAAATCCACAGGGCAAGTTTGCACAACATTCTCTTTTGTGTGCCTAACACTTAGGCAAGATAAAAGTTCTAATTACAATTCTGTTAGGCTCATAAAATAATTTAATTATTATCAACAAAATGTTTAGTTTGAGAGGGATGGAAAATTCACATATGGCACTGGGTTTCTTTTATAAACCAAGATTCAAAAATGAGAAATCTCATTTTCATAAAATGTTCAAAATCAGGATCGATACCTTTAATTTTGTGACAAGTATAGAAAGATAATTATATATATATATATATATATATATATATAAATTTGTAGAAACTTCTTTCTGCTTCTTCCTGTCCTTTTGTTACTTTGTCGTCAACTTAATTCAGTTCCCAGAAACAGTCCAATGACTTTCATCTGTGAAAGCCAAAATCATCCTGCTTTCTACCTTCATCTAAGTTCAGCTCTTAGCAACAACTTTCAACTGTGAAAGCCAAATCCCTTCTTTGTCACACAAACCAGACTTTTTAAATAGCCACACATTGACTCAGAAATTTGATACTTTATGATTGTAACTTACTTTCCCCATTGATTAAAAAAAAAAAATATTACAAAATTATCCCTTAAACCAGGACAAGTTTTGGAAACCAAATTATTTATTTATATTTTTTTTTGTAAACTACCAAGATTCATTTTGGTGGTTCTTTTTTTACATCATCAATTTGAGTTTCACATATCTTTCTTTTTATATGCAGTGTCCCTTCAGGAAGTAGGCGATCATGGATCTCCACTTCCCCCTATCCCTTGTAGCTCTCAATAAGTTTCAGCCCCTGCCACCACCCCCAGACCACGTTCTGTCATCCACTTGCACATACCCGCCAGGTATGTCATGTGTTGCTTTCCCTTGTGTCTATTTCCCTTTATTCGACTTGTGAGTATCACATTCTCCAGGCCCTTCTTTCTCATTACGTATCCCAGAAACTTCAGCTGCCTCTTAAGCCTCCTCTTTGCTTGCACCCTCTCCAAGACATCATCGTTGGTCACACGTTCGATATCCTAGTTATATTCATATTAAAATTTTATTCAAGTCTTTTTTTTTTTAACTAATCGTCTGACTTCATTCAAACAGTTTTTTTTTGTGTTAGTAACTTTCTTAAACGTTTTTTTTTAAATACTCCCCCCAAAAGAAAGTTTAGTAAACAAACCTCTCTGTCTCTCTCTCTAAGTCTATATCTTTTTATTTACATTTTATTTTAATTATTTTTATATAATTTTAATACATTTCTTTTATATTATATAAATTGTTATATTCATGATCTAATAAAGAATTTGATAAAGAATAGTTATTTCTTTAATTGTAATACAATTTTTTACCGTTTTGTTTTTTGAAATATTTCGTAGATTTTTATGTGTAAAGAAAAAAGTTGTCTAATATTTAAAAAAAAAAATGAAATCTATTAGTTAAGAAGTTTGATGATAATTTTGAAAAAATTCAAAGATTTAATTAAAACTTAAGAAAAAATCTAACTTTACAAAACAAGCGTTTATTTTTTCAAAAATTATTGGAAAAGATTTTTTTGTTATACATAAACTAATAATGTAGACGTGGCTTTCGTATTTTTGAAAAAAAAAAAAATCAATGAAAAGAATTAAGATATTCGTATTTTTGTAGAAAAAATAATCTGTTAAATTTAAGATATAAAAATTGTTAGTATCAATAAAATAAAAAGTAAAGAAATGTATTATTTTGGTAAGTACGGCATACCATATTTTCAAAATGGCGGACTTATTTTGAATATCGAATCTATTTCAAACAACAACAATAAGTTATTGACGTAAAAAGTAAAGATAAAAACAAAAAAAAATAAACTAAACTAATGAATAACAAGAGAATATAATCGATTTCTTTTTACAATTATTAACATTTGTACGACATGAAAGGAACGAGGCATATATGTACTTTTTTGGGACATCTGGAGTTTACAAACAAAAATATTAAAAAAAAAAAACAATCCACTATTATTCACGAAAAAAAAAAAAAATTAAAAAAATTCCCTAAAAGTGAAATTTAAAAAGTTACTTTGAGACACTTTTTTCAGATATATAAATCTAGGAAAGAAATTAACACACAACAAAAAAAAAAAACAAAAATAAAAAAAAAACCTATTTTTTTTTTTACTTTAAAATAAATCTTAAAACTTAAAAATAAAAGGATTTGTTAAATAAATTGATTTATTTATTTTAATAACAAAACAGTAATCACACTTTTTGGATACGTAAAATGAACAAAAAATGAAAATCATAAATAAAGAAAGTAAAACTAAAGTTAAAGTACTTGTCTTTTTTATTTAGTTATTTCTTTATGAATAGTCCTTTTCTTTCAAAAAGTTTTAATAATAAGAAGGTCTGCCATTCTTTTTTCTAAATTCAAACGAAGAGAGAGAGAATAAACGAGTGGACGAAAAAAATAGTTTATCTTCTAAACTCGAGTTCTGCTTCTGAACGAATCTACTTATGATAAAATTCACGTGATCAAATACAACACAATTATTTAATAACAACGGAATTTATTTTCCTTAATTATACTTTAATGTGATGACGAAGAAGAGTATATACAAGTGTACTTTAAAACTTTACACGTTTTTATGAAGCTTTGTAGGTTTACTTTTTCTTTTCTTTTTTTTAATATACAGTGTAAATGTCATAAATAATTTTTTTATACGATCACAAAAACGAAAACTAAAAAGCAATTGCCCAATTTTAAAAGCTGAAAGAATGGAAAACAAAAATATTATTGAAAAAAAGAAAAGACAATCCAAAACAAGTAATCGTCATTGAGGATAAAATTATATTACGTTAGAAAGTCATTTTATAAACAAAATTGGATTTATAAAAAATATCATTCAATAATAAAAAAGGAAACAAAGTTGTGTAATTTTTCTTCATGCTCAGTCTCTGTACATTTCCTAGAGTTCCGAGTTATTTTTTTTAAACTGACACAAATTCAACGCAATCAGGAATTAATTAATTAATTAATAATTAATCATTCTAAATAAAATAAAACTTAAAAATGAAAGGAAAGCGTAATAAATCGAAACGATTCATACAAAAAAAAATATTTTTAAAAATACATTCATTATTCTATTTGCCTTTCTTTCTTAATTTCTTTCTTTCTTAATGTAAAATAGAAAAAAAGCAAAAGAGAATATTTTGATGAACGGGTTTTTTACTTTTAATTTAAAAAAATACTTTATTTTATTTATTTAAAATAATTGTCAGTTTTTTATTTTTTATTTACTTACTTTAACGTCTTTATTTTAAATAAGAAGTTAGGTTTTTGGGTTTTTTTTAAGACAATACTTAGGCTAGAAAAGAGTCTCTCTATAAACTTTCAAGAATCATTTTTGTTTTGACTTTTTTGATGCTGTTAAAAATTGCGTCACCTTTGTTTATGGTGATGAAATATTTTCTTATATATCATACGATGTTATTTTTAACTTAATGCTTTTTAAAAATATACTGGTTTAATATTTTTAAAAATTAAGACTTCAACAAGAAAATGTGAATATTTGAAAAACAATGAAAGGAATTTTAAAAAGTCAATTCAAGTGGGAAATTACAAATACTGAGTGTTGTTACTGTTGTTTTGGATGTATTTTTAAATCTTACAACATAGAATCAGTTAAACAAAAACAAAAATATTCCTAAAATTTTATGATTTTACTAATTTACTTTCTCACCCTAATGTTTCTTTTTTGTTTTGTTTTTTTTTTAAATTTCGTTTTAATGTTAAAAAAAAATCGCTCTTTTCTCTTGTTGAAGAACTCTTGCTTTTTTTCAAAGTAAAAATATAATTCGAGTTGTTTTTTTATCAATGTGACGCAATTTTTAACAATAGCAAGTAACAATTTTTGTTTGTTTTTTCTTTTTTACATTCATAAAAAAACTAAATTAAAGGATTTGTTTTCCTAAAAGAAAAAATAAAGGCTTAAAATAAAGAAAGGTATTTTTCTTCAAATCACAAATTTAATTCACTTGTTAGATTACACGTGTTTTTGTGCGTGTTAAAAATCTAAAGAAAAATGAAAGAAAAATACTTTTTTTATTTTTCCAGTTCAGATGTAAAAACAAACAAACTGTAATCTAAAAGAAACATAATCAAAATAGGAATATCGTAAATGTAAAAAAAAAAACTATGAAGGAAAACCATAGAAATGGTAAAAATGTAACAAAGTAGCACATTAAGTTGTTTAAATTAATGCCAATGAGAAACAGCAATAAAAAAAAAAAACTAAAAGTAACCATCATGATCAAGGAAAAAAAACACAGCTAAAAATATTAACGAAAGGTTTTCTAAGGTTAAACGATCATAAAAGATATTTTTGCTGTCTTCTTACCTTCATTAGTATCACAGATGTTCGTATCAAATTTTATACAAAGACTCAACAGAAGATTTCAGTCATTCTTTCTATACATTTTGCGTCCGATGTTTACTAAACATCAGTTGACCTAAAACTGAAGTCAATATGACCCGGAAGTAGTCGAGTAAGAGTTCAGGTCACATGAAAAATTGGATTTTCCTAATCATGTTAAAGTGAACACGGAGAATTTTACTAAAATCTGATTCAAATCATCATTCTGCAAAGAAAAAATAACTTAGGAACTTTTAGGAAATAATTTTATTGAAGCACAACGGAATTTTATTAAAAAAGAAAATATTTAAAATTTTATATATTTGGAGTTCGTTTTTCAGTTGGTAGTCATTCTGACTTTTCGTTTTAGCTTCCGCCGTATAAAGAATGGAAGATGGCGACATCGAAAGGTGCAAATACCTACAATAGACAGAACTGGGAAGATTCAGTGAGTTGATATTATTTAATTATCCTGGAAATTATGTTATGTACAAAAGCCCTTGTAACTTGATAATCGTACTTTGTTTGTATTCATTGTAACCTTGCTGGCTCTGTACTGTATAAGTTCGTTCGCAAAAGGAAAGTAGACTTACTACATATCACTTGTACTTCAGCTTTGTAACGCTTGTTGAGGACACATGCTGTTAAAAAAAAAAAGAAAACTTATATATAATATATATATATATAATTTCTGAAAATTAAAGGGCTACCTCATTGCTTTATTCTTTTATTAATTTTCTCCCCTTGAATGATTTTTTTTTTTTTAGCAAGTACATAATGGTGCAAAAAAAAAAAAAAATTAAAAAAAAAACCGGTAAAGTTTTTCTTTTTTTTTACATAATATTGTAGTTCAAAAATTCATCTTTCTTGGAGAATAAAATGACACAAATAATAATTTTTGTTAAATTAATTGATATGAGCCTATTGATTGTTTTATAAATGTTCATTTATTTTAATTTAACTATGATAATTCACAATAATGTCTCAGATTGTGTTGAATTCAATTGAAAAAATTGAAAATTTCCTTTCCTTAAAAATTACAAAGTGGAAATTAACTTAAGAAAAAATTTTACTTTATAATATAATTATTCTTAATTCTTTATCATATTCTCAGGCACATTTCTAAAAGGAAATTTAAACAAGAAAATCTCTATTTTAGGAAGCTTTAGTTTTGGATTTAAAGCAGAAAAAAAATTAAAGTAGAGGAATTTTTATTACAGACGCGGTTTAGCTATGGTTATCCACTATAAATTATTAAAAATAGTATCAAATTGAGATTGGTTGATGGACTTGTAGCCTATTATTATGAAATTGTGTATATTTGATGTAACCATGTCATCAATACACATACCCCAAAAAATATTCCGAACGCTTCTCAGGATTATTAATTTGGAAATCGAACATTATTCAATGAAAACCTTGAGTAAAAAAAAAAAAAAAAATCCAGGCTATGGAATTTATCATTTTTAACACTCGTATAATAAAAACAAGGTGGTTGTTCGTGATTTGAATTTTTTAACCTTAGTTGTCATTTCTAAAAGAAAAATGGAAACCAGTTAAAAAAAAGTAAACAATAAAATTAAATAGTTGAATTTTTCTTTTTTTTCCATATTAAAATGGAGCATTTAATTCTGAATCCTATGTTTGAAGAAACTGATAATTTAGAAGATATTCTATGTTTTGATTAACTTTGTTTTCAGGAATTCCCAGTTCTTTGTCAGACATGTTTAGGAGACAATCCATATATTCGTATGGTAAGTAGAACTGATTTGTGCTATCTATTTAATTCTTAAACTTATCTTAGGTATGTGCTAATTATTCTGGTCCCAATAGGAATGCTCAATGCACTGATGTCACATTGGAATGTTGTATCATCAGACAGCATTAGGTTCTGTATTACGTGATAGATTGAGAAGTGGAATGTGGATGTGGAGAAAAATTGTATTGGAAAAATTAAGGTACCACCACAGAAAATGTAATACCTAAGGTTTAAAATGAATTAAAAAAAAAAGAAAAATCTTGAAACTTTTATTATTAATTTCAAGCTAAATTAAATTTAGTATTTCTAATAAGCAAAATACTTTGCTGTATTTCAAACTGAATTTTAATTGATTGGGATGAGTATTTTTCTTTTTTTGCTAAAATAGCTGATTAGCCCCCCTTTCTTAGTTGTCTTTTATCACAATGTAATTTGCTTTATTAAAAAATCTTACAAAAGTAAAGTATAATAATATTTAATTAAAAATTATTATTTACTTTAAGTTTAAAATATTGCAGAATTGCATCTTTTAAGTAGCTGTTTATTTATGTTGACAGCTTCATGACAGATTTCTACCTAATGTTGTTCTATGGTGGCTTTACTTGTAAAAAAATAATTGAATATAATGTGAGTGCCTCAGAATTCTTAAAAATTGAAGAAAATATTCTCCATAATCTAATGTTTTATTGAATCTTAAATACTTTCTGGCTTTATATTTGCTGCGGTTATCAGTTTTTTTTTGTTGTTTTTTTTTTTTTTGATAATGTTGTGTATATCTACAAAAATTGGCACATCTATACACATACAAAAAATTCAAAATTCTTTTAAAAATATTGGTGTTTGATGATTTGTACTAAGGTTTTCCATTTATGATTAGTAAATATAGTTTTTACTTAATAATGATAATAATATCATCTAAAAGGGTGAAATTGATACAGAACTTTGATTTAAAACTTAATTATTCTAATTAAAATTTTAAAACATTGAAAAGAAGTTGTAAAAAATTCATTATCGAAAAAAGATCTTTTTCTTAAGACAATAGTGTGCTTAATATATGATATTTACAAAAGTTTTTCTAATGAAATAATGTCATTAGATTTAATTGAAAACTAAAGAATTAAATTTATTATTTCCTGTAAGCAAAATACTCTAGTGTATTTCAAACAGAAATTCTATTGGTTGGAGTTGATTCATCTTTTGGGGGTTAAAAATAAACGATTAGTGCCCTTTTATAGCCATCTGTCATTACAATTAATTTTTCTTTATTAAAAAAAACTTCCAAAAATTATACTTTTCTGAAACTTTATTTGAGGAATATTATTTAAAGTATAATTAATCTGATTTGAAACATATTTACTTTCAGTTTGAAATATCACAAATGTATTTTTAAAACAAACAGTAGCTATATTTTTTAACCGACAGTAGCCATGTTTACATGATTAATGGGTGTTGACAATTTTATTGTTGTTTTATGGAGACTTTATCTGTTAAAACATAATTTAAGAAAATAATCAGAGCACCTGTTTTATATAATTTTTAAGTACTCAGAAATCTTAAAAATGTTGGAAAATATTCTCCATGATCTAATTTTTGGAATGTTGACTAATTTACTAGAGTCATTGCTCTTATTTTCTGAGAATGTAATGAATGGTAGCCCATGCTTTCAAAATGGGCACGTTACATAATATTTTATATACATAAAAAAAATTTAAATATTTTTTAAATTTTGGTGCAAAATGATTTGCATTAAGATTTTAAATTTTTGATTAGTAAATATAGTTTTCACTTAATAATAAAATTTAAATGGCTGAAATCAATACAGGGTTTTAAAAGATTTTAAATTTAAAAAAAGAAATGGAAACATTCTTGTAAAAATTCATTATTTATTGAAATAAAATTTTTCTTAAGATGATAGTGTCCTTAATAGATTATTTTTTATTTACAAAAGCTTTCCTAATTAAATAATGTCAGTTTTATTTCATTTTTTATTTTAAGATTTATTTATTCATAGGGTGTTTCTGGTTGACAAAAACAAATTGATGATGTAAACTTTCCAAGGGTCTCTGCTTTTAACTAATATAAATATGTAGAGGGTGGAATTTTAATTTCTTGAAATTTCATAAAATTAAGTGGTGGTAACAGATGTTAAAAAAAATAACAAATTATTTGAAAAATAATTTTCCATTTAAGTCTGACAATTATTTGATTTTTCCAAATTAATGTTTTTTTTTTTTGTTTTTTTTTTTACCTGAGAAAAAGGCACTAAAATACCCATAGTAATCTTTAACCTACTTCTGACATGGTAAAAAAAAAATTTTAACAAAAATTTTGAGCATACTTGAAAGGATTTAAAATAATTTAAAAAAAATACATTGGTCTTTACTCTTAATAATGGCATAAAAATTTGTTATCAAGTTTGGGCCTTTTTTCATCGTGATATGATTTTATTTTTTTTATTTTTATTTTTTTGTTGAAAAAGTGGTGGTACCTAATTTAAATTGTGTTATATCCCAGGTTGTTGGGATAAACAAAAATGAATGAAAATAAGACAATTGTATTTCAACACATAATGAAATAACTTTTATTCATTTACTGCTTGAGAGCAGCAAGGAGTTGTTTGGATTTAAACTATGAGTTCCACGTGCGTGTCCGCTTATTGCCCATGTTGAATTCAGAAGTACCGCAGCCTAACTAGCAGACAAGGGACGTAACTTCATTGTATTTTGAGTTATCCTTCTTTTTGGGGAAGGTAAGTAAGCATTCCCTAACACCTCCCATTTTTAGCCTTGTGCCTGTATGACTCTTGTCGGGGATTTAATTGTAGTGAGTATGGCTTACTTCATAATCAATGGGATTTCATTGGTGAACTTTTTGCTGGACTCCTATCTTTGTCCCTTGGCATTACTTGGGAACTTTGTTGAAGCACTTCAAAAGTGTCCAATAGAATGTCCAACAGTAATGTGGAGCTTGATTTGGTCTCTGGTAGATTTGATGGTCGTAATTGGTTTGCATGTTGAACCCAGACCGAAACCTATATATCCACATCATACGTAACATTTCCAGAGTGATGTATAATGCGTCTCTGGATCTATTTTTCTTTACTGTTGTGGTAATCTTTTGCAAGTACAGGTTGTTCTGGTACATATTTGCATTTTACTGCTCCATGATGACAGTTAAATTGTTCTTCCTTTTTAGGGAATAATTTGTAGTTGGATAGATGACCTATTTGTAAACAAACTTTATAGTACATCAGTGCTTCTGCTGGTGAATTTCCATTAGGTGCATTTGCATTGGTGTCCTTATCAGAAACTAGTATCTGTAGGACTTCAAATCGACCAAAGATTTGTTTTAACTTAAGAATTGCATCATCCAAGGAGATGTGAAAAATTTCTGGCCATTTGCTGTAAGCATCAATGAGGATAAAGTAATAGTGCCCCCTTAATGGGTCCAGCAAAAGTGAAGGCATGACCAGGGTTATTCAGGCCAGGAACCGAGTGTAGTTTTCCTGGGAGATTTTGCTGCTAGTTGGCAATTGGAACGTGTGTACCAATTCCTCCAACTATTTGTCCAATAAACAGAACTGCATGCCAGGGATTTCATATGGCTAATACCTTGATGACCATAATGGAATTGCTTTATCATTCTTTCATGTAATGAAGATGGGACAATTGGATGTTCCGCAAAAAGATGGTCATTGACTTCTGACAATGAAGATCAACGCTGAAAGAATGACAAAATTCTTTTGTCGGTGCATACTTCTGGCCATTTTGTATCACTTTTTTCTTTTCTTTATTTTTTGTAACACTGGATCAGAAGCTGTGGCATCACAGATCATTGTAGAAGTGACTGGTAATGCTCTTATAGTGGATGCAAGCGCTGAATTGACTTCTGGCTCTAGAGATAATGCTGTGATGACTGAATTTTCTGGTACTTTATTTTGTGTAGTCATGGGCCTAAATAAGCAAGACGAGTTGTATATTTTATAGAAAAATTGAATGTAAAAGCCTTATAGCCCATATCTTTGCAGAAGGATTGCTGTATACACTGGAATATGCCTTTTTAGATCCAAAAAATACTAACAAGAGACTTGTGATCTTTGAGAGTGAAATGACGTCTATACAGCATTTTGTGGAACTTTTTAATATCAAATACTATTTCTAATGCTTCTATTTCAATTAGGCTATAATTATGATCTGCTGGTGTCAGTGATCTGGATGCCAGGAAAAATGTGAGAAATGACAGCTCCAATACCATAACTGGAAGCATCAGAGACCACCACAATATCCGTGGATGGGTTATAGTGTGTCAGCAAAAGATTGAAAGAAAGTAAGGACTTTACCTTTTTGAAAGCTGTCTGACATGCATCAGTCCACACCCATGCGACATCTTTTTTCAAAAGAGTGTTGTAGGGTGCATGAACTCGAAGTTCAGTCAAAAACACACTGTAGTGGCTAACTAAGCCAAGGAAAGAATGTAATTTTGTTACATTTGTTGGTGCTGGCATGTTTTTTATTGCTGAGTTATTTTCTGGATCTGGATCTGATTGTTTACCTTTTTTGTCCAAAATAAACCCAAGATATTTGCTTTGTTCTCGTAAAAATTCACACTTTTCATCTTTAACACAGAATCCATATTGAATTAGGCTGAAAACAGAAAATAAATGTTGCAAAAGTTCATCTTGATTTGTTCCTGCAACGATGATGTCATCAATGAATATTGTAACTCCTGTCATTCCAATCAGCATGGCGTCCATTGTCTGTTGGGAACTGTCTGGTGCTGGTTTTGATACCAAAGCTAAGATGGTCAAATCTGAATAATCCCTTTTGGATGTTTATAGTAAGGAGCTCTTTGGACTCCTTGTCAACTTCCAGTTGAAGAAAACCATCAGAAAGATCAACCTTTGCAAAGCAAATTCCACTATTGAGTTTTGTGAAAAGATCCTCCGGCACTGGAAGTGGATACTGATGTGCATTCAAAGAATCATTCAAACCAGTTGAGTAATCAGCAGCACACATCCAGATTTTTCCATTTGCCTTTTTAAAAACTACAATAAGAACTGCCTTCATGGAGTAATGAATTATGCATTCCCAGTCCCAACATGATCTTTCGAGGATGAAGGTCTTGTTTTGCTCGATGTGTTGCTTGCTTATTGGGGCTGAGCCATTCTTTATGCTGCTTCATATTGATGTAAAGGCACCATTTTTCATTGCCAATAACAATGCAATAAAGAAAACTCTGTTTATGGCCGTGTGTTGAGTGAGATGCCGAACCAGCAGACTGGCTGCAATTGTTGCATGCTGATTCTTCTTGTGGTCGTTCAGTGCGTGCGGCACCCATGAACCAAGTTTCTGAACCTTCCCTATTGAATGAAGGGGATTTACCACAGTTTTGGGATCGCAATTCATCTGTTCCGCCAATTCTCTGTCCGTCTGACTTGGATTTTCCTGAAGAAACTGGTTTAATCACTCTTTGTCAAACTCAACTGGTCGACCAGACTCCTCATCCTCCAGCTCAAAATTTCCTTTTTTGAAGTGCAAAAACCATCAGGTGGTACTTTGAGGCATTGTTCCATCTCGTACACGTCACAAACCTCACAAGCTGTTTTGGTGACGTTAACCTCTTGATAATATGCAAAAGATGTCAAAAATGAGCAGTTTTGTTTATTTGACATTCCATTTTAGGAGTCTGAAATGGAACCAAAAAGTAATGAAATTGACAAAAATCATTCATATATGTAAATGTGAGAACAACAATAAGAAATTGTTCTAAAACATTCGCCAAATGTATACTTTTCTGAAACTTTATTAAAGGAATATTAACTGATTTAAAGTTTAATTAATCTTATTTGAAACAAATATTTCTTTTATTTTAAAATATTGCTGAAAAGCATTTTTTAACACAGGTTTTTTTATTTTTAAGAAGGTATTGACAGTTTGATGTCTGGGAAATTTAACTAATTTTTTCTATGGAGGACAAATCTGTAAAAATTACTTGGCAAATATAATGTGAATACTTTTCTTATCATTTTTTAACTACTCAGTAATATAAAAAGTAATCTGTTTTATTGAATTTTAGGTCGTTTGGCTTTACATTTTCTACAGTTACCGCTCTTATCTCCTGTTATAGACCTGTATTTACAAAAATTAGCACATTTATATACCTACACACACAATTCTTTTTAAAATACTGGGGTTAGCTGAATTGTAGTAAGCTTTTCCATTTATGATTAGTAGATATAGTTTTTACTTAATAACAATATCACCTAACCGGTACAAATTAATACAGAATCTTAAAAGATTTAAAACTTTATAAATGTTCATTGCAATCCTTGTAGGAATGACTGCCCCCCCCCTCTTCAAATTTACAGACAAAACATACAGATGCATGCTGGGATTTCTTCCTAGCCAATGAGATAGGCCACTTCTTAGTCTCATCTGACTTGGTTCTTGTCTGTATTTCCTTTTTGTGTGTTAACACCATTCTTAGTTTGGACTTTTTTCTCCTCTTATTGTTGTTGCTTTCCCTTGTAGTGTTTGCTCAATATTATTTTTATCCAGTTTTCTTTTTTCTCTTCTTATTGTTTATTACAAACTTTGTTAATTCTGTTTGTTGAGCATTTTTGCCAATTACATTTAACCATAGCCAATTACTCTACAAGAAATTATTCTAATTAAAATTTAAAAAAATGAAAACAATTTTCATTGCAAAAAAAAAAAAAAATTTCTTTAGACAATAGTATTCGTAATATATCTTATTCATGAAAACAAAAGCTTTTCTAATTAAATAATGTCTTGGTTTTATTGCATTTTTTATTTTGTGATTCAGAGCAGAGTTTTAGTAACTGTTTTACAAAAAAAATTGAGTTAAATTCTCCAAGGATTTCTGAGTACATTTAATATAAACATTAAGCAGGACAAAAATGATTCTTAAAATTGCATCAAATTAAATAGTAGATAACAAATGTTTAAAAAACAAAAATATATATTTTCTGAAATTTCGTTTGTGAATAAGTCCTGAAAGTCTAATTAAAATCCAACAATTATTTAATTTTTGCAAGAATTTCCAAATTGGAAAAAACAATTTTATGGTCACCTATTGATGCAAGAAAAAATCAATTTTTAACCAGAATTTTGAAAGAACCAAAAAAATGGATTTAAAAACCTAATTTAATAATAAAAATCCTTTGGTCTTTCCTCTTAATAACAAAGATTTTGTTGTTAAAACTTTATTTTTAAAGTTTAGGGCATTTTTTTGTCGTCTATGCTCATTTTTTAGTCAATCTGTGATTATACCTACTTAAAAGCATTTATATTTTATAAGTTATTCTACTAAAATATTTATTAGAAAATTTATTAAAAATATTATCTTCATACATATGTATGCTGAAACTGTATTTTTGAATTAATATTTTAATTTAAAAATAATATAAAACTATTTTTATTTTAATTGTGCTATGTAAAATTTTGATTTTGTGAAGAATTTTTATAATAATCTAATGTCTAATCTGTTCTTGATGTGTCCAATTGAAATGTTAATTTCTTTGCTTATATATTTTATTCTTGCAGATGAAAGAGAAATATGGAAAGGAATGCAAAATCTGTGCTAGACCATTTACAGTATTCCGTTGGTGCCCTGGTGCCCGAATGAGATTCAAGAAGACTGAAGTGTGCCAAACGTGTTCCAAGTTAAAAAATATTTGCCAAACTTGCTTACTAGATTTGGAATATGGTCAGCACTTTGTTTCTTTTACTATTCTCCTGGTCATTTTTTTTTTTTTTTTTTTGTTGCTTATCCATGATAAAATCTGATCAAAAATTGTAAATTGGAAGAATTTTGCAATATAAATTTCAGGAGCTGAAATATTAATGAAATCTGACAAGAGGATAATCAAAGTTTTTTAATGTTTGGAGTGTAAAGACAAAAAGCTGTCTATAAAATTACATTAGAATTATTTCATGTGTATAAAATTTTAAAGAAATTCAAACATACATGTCTTCTGATGAATAATTTTTTTATCAAAACACTGTACTTTTAAATGACGTACTTTAAGGAATATATTAATGGAAATGGTTGTAGTTTTATTAATATTTTGTTTAGCTTAATGTAACAAAACTTTTAAAACTCAATTAAAAATTGACATGTCTAGAGAAATTTGCCATTTTAAAGAGGGAGACATTATGCAATATTTTACAGAAACTGTTTATTTTAAAACAAGTCGTAATGTGAAAACTTTTTTGTTTTTTTTTTCCACAAAAAAAAATATTACCAATCTACTAATTATCAGATTTTGATTATTTAAAAAAATGTTTTGAATTAATGCAAAAAATTACACTTTCTGTTAGAAAATTCTTATGTAAATAAAAGATTTGTATTTTTCCTTATGGAGAAAGCTATAGAATGAATTTTGGTTAAAATAACAACATTGTCAGCATAAAGAATAAGTTGTCCAAACAAATCTTGGGATGAAAAGCTAATGTTCTATTTAAGATTAATTAAGCCTATGCATTGAAACAATGATTAAATTGATTTTTAAAGTTATTTACATAAATTATCTTTTTGTTTTCTGAGTTTATTTTGACATGAAATAAAAAATGTTTATTGAAATAAATGACTCTTGCCATATTCTAGAAGAATATGCCTGGAAGTGTTCATAAAAGAATCTGTTTGTAGCAGGTGCAATGCACCGCAATCAAAAGACATTGCAGATGTGCAGTGACACATTTGCCTTTCTCTCTCTTATCAATAAATTGCAGCATCTTCTTCAATTTTGAGGGATATATAAGAGAATGTTCTTGAAAAATTGATTTGTAAAATTTATACATTTTATTCCTAAAATATTCTTTGAAATATTTTAGTTGATCTATAAAATGTTTATGTAACTCTCACAAGATTGTTGCAAATAGCCAGCCAGCAAAGTTTAACCTTTGAACCTGCAAAGATCTGTGATAACAAAAGGACAGTTTTTCTATTGACACCTATTTCTGAATAATCTCTTGACTCCCTTGGCAATGTTTATTGTTTTAAAAGTGACTCTTGAGTCTTGCCTTGGGTGATATTTAGTTAAAAACAATGTTAAATTGCAAGTTGAATTTGAAATCTAAAACAATTTAATTTTTTATAATTGATATAGCTTATTTTTTCCAATTTCTTCATATTTTTTAATTAAAAAAAAAAAAAAAAAAAAGGAAAAATTTATATTGAGATTAGAATATCTTAAGATTCAGTGAAATTTGTTTTTCTAAAAAGGGCAAATTTTACATATTCCTGTCTATTTGGTAATGTCAAATACAGTATAATATATTTTTATGTAATGAAATCTGTAGTGTTGTTAATAGTATTAAAAGAAAAATTAAGAGTTGTTGAAAGATAAGTCTCTTGCAAGATTCTGAGGAATGTAAAATCCTTGATAAAGTCACTGTCATAATAAAATCATTTCATTTTTAATATTTTTGTGAAGAAAATGACTTTGATGAAAAATAAGAATGTTGAGCATAAAGAGACGAAAGATAAAAGTTGTTCTGTTATTATGAAATTATTTGATCATTAAACAAAATAGAAATCATTTTATTTTTTCCCAATGAAGTATTTAAAACCTTTTTGTTTTTTCTAGGTCTACCTGTACAAGTCAGAGATGCTGCCTTAAAATTACAGGATAACATTCCCAAATCTGATGTCAACAAGGAATATTATACTCAGAACATTGAAAGAGAAGTAAGAATAATTACTGAGTTGGGGATTATTTTGAATAATTTGAAAGTATATTTTTCTAATGAACGACTGCAAGTATAAGTGAGGAATATAAGAATTGAGAAATCTTCATTGTCAGAGTATTCATTGCATTTCTGTCTGATTTTTCTCATTTTTAAGTTTTTTTCTCACTATTTCACTTGCCTTGATCTAATATAAAAAGAGTTTATGACCATCTTTTGATGTCATCTTATAATCAACCAAAATCAGAGAGAAATTGGCTTTAAATATAAGTAAACAATATTTTTATTTTTCTATTGGTTTTTATCTTGTATAAAATTACATAAATATTTAATAGTTAATATCCAGTAGAGTAGATACGTCCACTAAATTTTCAATACCTAAGGTTTAAAATGAATTTAAAGAAATGAAAAGCATTCTTGAAGATTTCTTTTTAGCTTTAATTGAAAGCTAAATGATTAACTTTACTATTTCCAGTAAGCAAAATACCCTGGTGTGTTTCAAATAGAAATTACATTGATTTGAATCTTGACTTTTTGGTTGCTTTCGGACAATAGAGAAATATTGGCTATTTTGATAGACTTGTAAACAAAAGTTAATTCTCGGTTTTAAAAATCTTCCAAAAATAAAATATATATTTGTGAATCTAAGTGAACACTTTGTTTTTAACTACCTAGTAATTTATTAAAATTAACATTTTCATTTACTGATTCTATGGGGCCCCGGGCAGGTGTGGGCACATTTCTATCCAGCTCCATCCTAATTTTCAAAAAGTTGGCCCATTTCCTTCTAATTGGACACAAATGAGTGGAATAAAGCACTTCTCCACTTTTTTGAAAAACTTGATCTCTATAGCCCCCACCCCTACTTACAGCCTTGGCCAAAATTATGGAGCACCAATGAAAAATCGAAATTATGATTCAAAGTTATATATTTAAAGGTTAAGAATAGTGGAGTAAACATTAACAACAACAATCAATATTTGGTATGTCCTCCTTTTGCCTTAATAACAGCTTTTATTCGTTTTTGCATATTATTGACTAAGTTGTTGCAGGTGGTAGCATCTATTTTCTGCCACTCTTCATGAAGTTTGGCCTCTAATTCTTTTTTTGATGAACATTTGTGCATTCTCACTCTTTTCCCCAAATGGGACCACAAAGTTTCAATCGGATTTAGGTCTGGGGATTGAGGGGGCCACTTCATCACTGTAATCCCTATTTTCTCAAACCAACCTATTGAAACTTTTGACGTATGGCATGGAGCATTGTCTTGTTGGAAGATTACATCATTTGGAATGTTATTAAATATTTTAGTCAAAGAGGTTCGGTAAACCTGGTCCAGCATGTTAGTATAAATTGTGGAGTTCATTCTGCCCTCACATGTGTAAAACATTCCAGTGCCTGAAGAAGCCATGCAGCCCCAAACCATTATGCTTCCTCCTCCAAATTTTACAGTTGGAACCACACAATCAGGATGAAATGCCTCTCCTTCCCTACAGCGAACATAAACTGCTCCAGGAGTGCCAAAAATCTGATGAAAAAAAAAGAATTTGTTACAATTTTTGAATAAATGTTATGGATGTGTATTCACATAAAAATTTCAATTATTACATCCAAAGTTTAGGAAAGAGAAGCTGTTAACTTACCTCAAAGTTACTTTCGTCAGACCAAACAATTTTGCCCCAATCATCAAGTGTCCAATTGTCATGGTTTTTTGCAAATTCCAGTCATTTTTTCTTGTTGGCCTGAGACAAGTATGGCTTCTTCCTGGCTTTGCATCCTTTTAATCCCACTTCTAATAACCTTCTTCTCACTGTTCGAGCTGATATGTTTTTGTTTGCACCCTCCCTAAGTTCCGCAGCAAGCTCTGAAGAACTTTTCCTCCTATCTGCAAGGGATGCTCTTTTCAAAGATCTGTCTTCCCTGCCGGTTGTAGACTTTTTACGGCCTTGTCCTTTTCTGATTTTGAAAGACTTTGTTTCCTTGTACCTTTTAATCGTTGTTTGAACCCCCTTCCTTGAACATTCCATCTTCCTGGCAATTTCTACCTGAGAATATCCTTCATCAGATGAAGCAACAATTTGTGCCCTTTTAATCTCTGAAAGCTGCTTCTTTGGAGGCATTTTCAATTAGATATACTATTATAGCACTGGTAGGAATCAAATATTACCCGAAAATTACGAAACAACCTTTAGTATGACAATAAATCATTTTGAATATTGGAATGAATTTAGTACGAAACTCAGCTAAAGCTCTTGAGAGAGGCTTTAAAGCAAAAAAATACTACAATCTACTGTTAAATATTTTACATTTGCTCTCAATTGTTCACTGTACGATTCTTAACCTTTAAATACGTAGGTTTAAACTATTATCTCAATTTTTTTATAGGTGCTCCATAATTTTGGCCATGGCTGTATACATTTATAGCCTTATGTTTTTATTAAAATAACTATCACAAAAAAAGAAACTTTAAAAAAAAAAGTAAAAAAACTACTAACAAAAAAAAACCCTCTTAGGAAATCTGAGTTAAAAGTAAAAATAATTTGAAAGGAAATTTCAAAATGACACGCAAATTAAAAAAAATAAAAACTTCAAATAGAAATTGAATAAGAAAAATTTAAGTTAACATATGTTTTTAGTAGAATTGGGTTTTGTCTCCCGGTTACTTAATTGATGTATGACCCACATTAAAATAAATACATAAAATAAAAATATTTAGTGAAATAGGAATTTAAAAAAAAATACTTTAAATTTTAAAATTTTGAAGGGATGATTTGAAAAGCCTGTTGAGAGGTAAAGATGATGAGACCTAGAAATGAATACTGAAAGAATTGTTGATGGCCAGATTTTTAGGGAGGACAACTCTTAAAACATGTGATGGACATCCATACTTATGAAAATGGGAATGTTTCTATGGTAAAAAATAAATTATTTAAAAAATATTGGGGATAAATGACTTAAGTTTTTCAATTTTTGATTCATAGATAGTTTTCACTTAATCACAACATAACCTAACTGGATTGAAGTAATGCAGAATTTTAAACTATTTAAATTATTATAATTAAAATTTAAAAAATAAAAACAATTGTGAAAATTCATTATCCAGCAAAAAAAAAAAATTCTTAAGACAATAGAATAAATATTATTTATAAAAGCAATTAAAATCGTTTCTAATAGTTTTATTGCATTTTTTATTTTGATTCGGAGTAGATTTTTGGTAACTGGGGGGGGGGTCCTGTTTTACAAAAAAAAATGATTTGAATTCTCCAAGAAGTCTTGCTTTTAACTAATAAAACAAATTTTGAGATTGAAAATTCATAAAATTAAGTGAGGGTGTGGACAACATGTATTAAAAAATAAAAAAAATTTTATTTCTGAATAAGTCCTGAAAGTTTCATTAAAATCTGACAATTCATTTTTTTGCAAGAATTTACCACTCGATGTGTTCTGCACCTTTAAAAATTGGGTGCAAAAAGACTAATTGTAAAAATTACATCAACAATCAATGTAAAAAAGAAAAAGATTTTGGATGTGCTAGAAAAGATTATAAAAAATTTAATAGAATAATAAAATAATTCCTCTTAACATAAACATTTTGATGATAAAACTTTGTTTTTGTTAATTTTAGGATCTTTTTTTCTTCATGCTATGCTGTTTTTTTCAGCCACAAAGTGGAGGTGCCTATTGAGTAAATATTTCCACTCCCATTTATTTCTTAATTTATTTTTTTTAAAGTTTCATATCAAGTTGTAATATCAACAGGATAAAAGTAGATATACTTGAAACTTTCTTCAATGATTCTAAAATAATTCAAGAATATTCTACAAACTATAATTTGGTAGACTTTCTATTAACAGAGGGTGAAACTTACTCTTTCCATATTTTTAATTTATCAATTATATCTTATGGGATAACTGAGCAGGTTGTATTTGAAACCTGAACTAAGTTTCATTTCCCTTGATTATCCAAAATAGCCAAGATGTGTGTTCAACATCGACATCAGAGTTGCTTCATATATTTGGACAGGTGATTTTTTTTTTTTTTTTTCATGGATAACATGGAGCACGTCAGGTGTTAAGAAAAACAAAAAAAACAGTTGTCCACATAACTGTCAATGAATATTTGATTTGTATTTTCCTGAATTGACTTTCTCTGTCCACTGTAGAAACGTTGAATGATCTATGATCAAAATTGTGCCTTGCTCCATAACTGAAAGTCCTCACTGTGACAATTAATTTCAAATAAAAGATGCAATTTTTCATTTGCATTTTCTCTTGACACTAAATAGTTTTAATAAATGAATGACAATAAAAATAGAAAATAATTTGAAATGCCTTGTGTAGTCTTGATGTTCAGTTTGGAAACTCCTTGATAGAATCACTAGTTATCTCCCTTGGGTAACCTGAACTTTTAAATGATTTTATGAAACAAGTCGCTCGAATCGAAAAATGTTTTGTCAGAGGAAATAAATTTCGTTGATGGATGTTTTTAAAATAACATTTTAAGTCTTCTGTAAATATGCAAGTTTATTTGAACTCTTTTCTGATAATTGTAAATGTTATTTTTAGTAATGGGACAATGCAAATATTTTTACTGATTCCAATACCTACAATGATTAAAAGTCATTATTTTCAGGCCCTACAGTTGGTTTGGAAAACTTAATGAACAAAGTACATTTATTAATAAAACATTTAGTAGAAAAAAGAATACAAACACTTATGAAATCGTTAGATATCGTTTTTATTAAGAAGAAAATAATAAAGAGAACAATTTCTTTACGTAAATCACTTAAGTACCTCGCTACACTTGGCATATTGCTTTTGGTTATCATCAGAAATCTTTAAAAAGACTTCCAAATGACACTTTTCTGCTTGGCATTGGATACACTTGTCATAATTGGGATCTGAAAATAATAAACATCATTGGTTAAAATTTAAATTTTTCACTGTTTAGAGAAAAAATGTTTCTACTTTTCTAATGTGTATAATTTGTAAAGATTCAACTAGTAATGGTTTGCTATTGTAGAATGAAAGTTTTTTTTTTTTTTTTTTTTTTTTGGTCCACCTTTTAAGTTTTAACAAGTAAAGGCACCCTGTAAATATATGTGGCATTTTTTATTGAATGGAACAGATTTAGGGGTAACAGTTCAACTTCAAAAATAAGAAACCCCCTAATTGCAGCAGTAATACTCTAAACAGAAAGGTATCATCCTATTTATTGTGGTTTAACTCCTGTATATATTTTGATAAAGTACAAGGAGTACCTAATCCTGCAGGATAGTGAATAAAAAATAAATGAAAATTATAAATTTGCTTACAATTAATAAGAGGGTCATTCCATGTCAAAACATGAGCAAAAAGTTGAAATCTGCACCCACCGACACCGAATTACTTAAAATTTGGGACAAATGTTCCCCTTCATGAGTTAGGAAAGTGTGTCAAATTATTTTGTGCTAGACTTTACAGTTCTAATTTTAAGGGCAGGGGGGGGGGTATAATTTTCCTATTTTGCCTCTAAATTAAGGCTGCATAACGTTGCCGAATTTCAGTGTTTTTTAAAAATTAAAGAAAAATACTTCCATACCTTCAATATTTCTGAAATTTGGTATGTAGGGCAAATAAGAAGTGTAGAATCCAAATATTTAACTATTTCAAGCCGACACTTGATAGAACATTTTATTTTGCTCATCCAAATACATGACCACAAAATCAACAACTTTTCACCTATGTAGCTTACGGTCAGTCTATTGAAAATAAGTCCTCTTCAATTTTCATAATATTTTTTGCCTAACATCTACAATGCCTGCTCAAGTTCACCAAAAAATTTTGTGAGGGTTTTAAGTCTACTTTAGAAGATATGACCCTGCCAAGTTTAGAGTTTTTTTCCCTACGTATGTGCAATATATGACTGCTGCAACATCTCAGCTGGGGTACTGTAAATTTCATTCTCGTTACTAAAATGGCAAAATGTTTACTTGCTCAAGGTCACTGTCTTGCAGTGTTGCCACTTGCTCATGTCTGGCAATATGCACTTCAAAAATTTGCGTTTTTTGGGGTCACCCTGTATTTGTAGTTGGCACTTAACATATTTATTTATCGTTGAAGGAAATGCCTCCATTACTTTTTTAAAATTTTCATTTTTATTTCTTAAATAATTTTTCAAAATTATTTTCACGAAACATAAATATTTGAATTTTATTTCATTCAGAAGAAAATCATAATAAAAATGAATATACAAAGAGTCTTTAAAAGATTACAATTTAAACTACACTATGCACTAAATTTTGTTGTGCATATAGACTAAATTGTTTTGGATATAATTTTTTGAAAAAATAATTTATCCATCTCGGACAAATGATAAACTCTACCATTTGTTGTTTTAGGAACATCAACAGTGCACAGAATAGTACAAAACATATATCCTTAAAATCTTCTTTCTAGTAAAATGAATGTGATGGAAGAGCTGGGTGCATGAACTTAATCAGCAAGTCCTTATTCTCCATATCAATTTCCAGGACCATGCCAATCCAAATTTTATTGTCGCACTTGCAATAAGCATATCCTGTAACAAAAAGAATTTTCTGGTTTTTCTTCAGCCCCAACAGAAAAATCATATATTAGGTCATAGTTTTCATCTTTGCTACATTGTTTCATAGCTATTATATCTCTGGTGAGTGGAATAAATTGAGGAAAACTTCTTGTTCCCGGGACTGTGGATGCATTTTTGAATCTCATGGTGAGACTCCTCACTTCTTCCTTTTCAACCAGAATGAATTTGATACCTTCAATTGCAGATTTACAATATTCAAACATAGATTCTGTGGAAAGGATTTGTTTGGTAGTTGGTCTTCGGAGACTTTCTTTTGACACTATCCTTTTCACTGTCTTCTCTTAAAAAAAAAAAAAAAAAAAAATAATCACTAACAAGTTTTATTGTCTAAAATAAATTTCTCATAAATTTAATAATTTCTAAAATGAATCAAAAGTAAAAATGCAACAACACATTAAAACATATCCCTTGACTTTTTTTTTTTTCTTTTTTATAAATTAAAAAAAATTGTCTTAAAAGAGAGCCCTGTAGAACGTGAATTCATTTTGTGTTTATATTACATAATTTTGATTATCATATTAAGGGGGTGAATTAACAATGTTTAAAAATAAAATCTTTATTTTGAACTGAAGCTAAAAAACATTATAGAACGTTCGAAAACTGAGTAGAAACTTGCATTTTTTTTTTTTTTTTTTTATACACAAGTAAAATAAAGTTACATCCTACTTAGGTGTTATGATCCATAGATTTGTTTTACTGATAGTTTAAAATCAATAAATATATTTTATCATTAGTACCAGAAATGGAAAATTTAAGTTTTTAAACAAAAAAAGAAATACAAAGAATCGTTTTTGTCATCGCGAATTAAGTTAAAATTTCTCTGATTCTGGTACTCTAAAGAGTTGATGTTTCTGATTCTGATTAATTGTCCCATCAGGAGTTATTTTATAAAGAAATGTAAAGCAATTGAGAAGATTTGTTTTTTCCTTCTCCTTTCCAGATTGGTAACAGTGAAGATGGTACTACTCCTGCTGGTGCATTAGGCAAGGCAACTGCCCCAAGTGATATGCTTCTCAAATTAGCCAGGACATCTCCTTATTACAAACGTAACAGACCACATATATGTTCGTTTTGGGTTAAAGGAGAATGTAAACGTGGAGAAGAATGCCCCTATAGGTGAGAAAGCTTTTACTTTTCACGGGTCTTTTCTCTCTTACAGACCCTCCTTTTTGTTATTTTGTTTGATTTCTCACTCTTGATGTATTTGGATTTTGCAATTCTTGAAATGTGAATTACCTGTAAGCAACCCAATTAAGTGATTCTACCTTGTAAAAGTTACTGATGCATTTTTGTCTCAAATGCAGATTTTCTTGCCTCCATTATTAATTCTAATAATTTTCATTTCAGTTCCAATATTTATTTTGGCTTTCAGGTTTTGGCAGAAAATATTTGAAATTGAAAACACTACTGAATTGTTGCATCTCGAAGCTTTAAAACAAACCAAATATATAAAACATCACATAAATGGTTTCATTTCAGTTTATGCCTATGCTTAAGTCTGACAAATTTATCACTTATATTACTTGAATAGACAAGATTTTAGGCATGTTTTTTTTTTTTTTTTTAATGACATTGTTGCCATGGTTTCAAATGCAGTTGTGGGTTGCTATTGTATTTTATTTTATAATCATTGAGATTTAAAAACAAAACTCAGCTGTTAAACTTTGAAATATTTAGGGAAATTGATCATTATCAAAAAAGTATTAAAATTGTTTCTCTGCTGTTTTTTAATCTGTCAGGCACGAGAAACCAACTGATCCGGATGATCCTCTTGCAGACCAAAACATCAAAGACAGATATTATGGCCTTAATGATCCTGTAGCTGATAAACTTATCAAACGTTATGCAACTATGCCCAAGTTGGAGCCTCCAGAAGACAAATCAATCACTACATTGTATGTTGGCAGTCTGGGAGAAAGAATTGGTGAAAAAGAATTGAGGTAAGCGCTTTTACTTTTTTAATAATTTTATTCTTTTATTTTATTTTATTTTATTTTTTTTCTGAATCAGTTTCTCCCTTTGACAAAAATGGAAAACTGATTTGTTTAAGACTTTGTTGTTTCAACATCAATTTGATACTTTGAATATTTAATAAATCTAATAATTGATAATTTATAATCATAATAATAGTAGATATCCCAAACGGCCCTACTTTACAATGTGAACACTTGTCAAAGTAGTGAAAATGCTTTCTATTTCAACTGTTGATCTCATTTATTTTCAAGACTATTTTGATAAAATATGTATGTAAACTAAAACTTAATTTCACTTTTTGCCCAATAGCATGAAACAAAAAATTTTTTAAAGTTTTTATGAACTTTAAATGGTCATAACATATTTGTTAATTAAGCTACTGAGGATAAAAGTTTGGTGTCATTCTTTTATGGTTTTTCTCTGAGCCTGTATTAAATGTTTTTAGATATATTGAAAGTAAAATTTTAGTTTGGGGATACTTAATAATTGATGTTAGAATATTTTAATGTCTGCTGATAACATAAAATTAATGACTGGCAAGTCTTTATTTAGCATTAGAAATAAACCTACCTTGAATAAAAAAAATGACTTCTAAAAATGACTCTGTAAGAAAAACATAATAAATAAACTGATCAAGATAAATATATTTGCATTAGATGTTTTTTTTTTTTTTTTTAAGTTGATGAAAATTTGTGTGTATATCCTCCTTGAAAGCAATAGAGTATTTAGTTTTATTAATGTTAAAATAATTAAAATTAAATCAAAATTAACAAAATTGATCATTTTACATTTTAAGTAAATGTCTTTTTTTTCTCTCTTTCCCTAAAAGTGATGAAATAATCTTTTAGAAATTTAAAATAATTTAGAAAGAAGACAGGTCCTCTGTTGATGAGTGATTTAATTGGATATCATCTCGGAAATGATTTCCTTTTGAAATTGCTATGGATAGTTTGATAAAGCTTGTTTCAAATATTGGACACCAAAGTGTAATTTTTAGAAAATGGAAAAGCAAAATGTGAAATCTTTTAAAAACTCTTCCCCGAAATGCCAGCTCTCCCCCATGCAAGGCGCAGTAATGAGTGTGAAAAAAAAAAAGAAAAGACGATTAAGGAGTGAGAACAATAAAAGTGGAATCAAGAAAATGGTAGATAATGATTGAAATTGCATTTGAATTTTTGAAGATCAAAGTTGGTTGGAAATCATGAAGTGTGAGTAAAGAAACTGTTAGCATAGAACTTACGGTTCCATGTTGTCAACTCAACTGTGAATTGATGCCACCAATCGAGTATATGTATCATAGTGAAGAGTTCATCGAAACAATTACTATGAAAGTATTTATAGAAAAGGCACAGGGAAGCTACATTATGGTGGTGGGAACGTGCCTGAATTTCAAGACACGGGTTCTAATTCATCTGGCAAGGATAGTCCACATGAGTAGAGTTTGAAGAGAATTTAGGGGCAAAACATTCAGATTTAACACCTGAAATTGATTGAAGAGGGGAGGCATAGAAAACTTCCTCTTGTTTACTACCCTATTAAAGAGCCGCCAGTATTCGCAAGAGCCGCAGTTGTTAGATGCAATACGCTGCCTCAGTCTCTCAACAAAGACAGACAAAAGGCTATTTTGAGGAGACATCTACATTTATTATATGCGGCCTGTTATGATTGGAACTGTCACACCGGTGTAACCAGAAAAAGTGACCCCTGGGCTAGAGTTGGTCAGTTTGGCAATTTGTTTTGCTACTGGTTTCTTTTTTTTTCTCCCCCTCAATACGACAGTTTTTTGGTTTTTAACTTAGTATTTTTGCTTTCTAAAGAAGCCATTCCTTTTCTTGTGTAATGATAGCATTCCCAGTTGATATCTGATTTTGTTTGAGATTGATAAATTTGCAACTTAGTTCAACCTGCAACTTCTCGTGTATCTCTGGTCCAGTCTTAAAAATATTCATATGACTGGAAAGAAAATAAAATCTTTCTAAATATGTAATTTGTATGTGCTTTTATTCATTGGATTATTTTTTACAAGTTAAAACATTTTGCTTTGAATGGACGAAAATAAATGATTTATTTTTTAATTTTTTTTTTTTTGGAAACTAAATTTTACATGTTACTTTGTTTTGCAAAACCCAAGTGACCAATCTTTATCAATATTCTTGAAATTGTACACTCATTAGAAGACACCTTAAACTACAACCAGGAAGATGTTCATATCTTCTGACCTGTGGAAGCGAATTCCTTAATCAGCAAAAAAAAAAACCGCAACTGATAGTAATAAATGTATGGTAAAAAAAAAAGAACTTTGAAGCTCTTGAAACTACTGTCTGACTCTGGCAGGACCTTGTTTTTGATTAAAGTTTATTAAACTTTTGAATAAATTGTCAACTATAAATGACTACCGTATTTATTAACAAATTGGTAAAATACGAAAGAAATCATCACATAACAAATCTATATTTGTGTCTTTGGGCAACACACATTTGAGAGAGAAAATGGCATAGCTCTCCAGAAATTAGAAAAGTTTATGATGTGGCTTTTAAAAAGCCGAAAAATGAAACCCCTCATGTTTGAAATAATTAAAAGTATGGCAATTCTTTTCTGGTATGCCAGTCAACTGTTAATAGCATTTTACAAATAAATTTCTTTTAAACAAGGAAAAGCAATGAATTATTTTTCCCCCCTGTTTTTATCTAGAGAATACTACATCTAAAATTAAATATTAAAAATAATTAAAAGCTTTTAATTTCATCATTTTCTTAAGTGTATTCGCTAGATAAAACCATAAAAGATATTTGTAAAAATAAAATGAATTAATTTTCTTTCTTTAGAAGAATTTTATAGGCAGAACAGTAACAAACACCCACTGGACATTAGTGGCTAAAAAAGAATAATTTTTACTTTGGGTTTTAAAAAAAAATGACTTGCAGTTTTGAAAATATACACATTTTAAACCTGAGATTAATACTTTTTTAAAAAAATTTTTATATCTAATTTTAGGTGTATTCGCTAGATAGAAACATAATTTTATTTGTAGAAAACAAACAATTATACACTAGAGACTCGCATATCTAGAAATATACACATTTTAAAAGTGAAATTAAGAACTATTTAAATTATTCTTAATATCTAATTTAGGTGCATTCCCTAGATGAAAAACGAATTTATTTATAAAAAAAAAAATCTTTATTTTTTAAATTTTTTTTGTTGTTGTTTACAACAACTTGATATTGTGATTGGTGTATTGGCTTATGAGAAAACAATTACAAAAATCCAACTTCATAAAATTTAACATCAAGACAAAACTGGCCACTATTTTTTTTATTTTTACTTGCTATTTTGTTAACTTAATTTTATCACAATTTTTTTTTTTTTTTTTAATCTGAAACAAATTTAAGACGTCTTATTTTCCTTTTTTTTCTGTTTGAAAAAAAAACATTCTATGATTGCTAAGTGTCATATGTAGTGTTTCCTTTTTTTTTCTTAAATTTTTTTTTTTTTTTTTTGTAAACAAATAAATTTCAAAACTAGTCAAATGTTTTTAAGTTTTGTTCAATCTTTTTCTCTTAAATGTTGACAAAATTTAATTTTATTAACATCTGAAAGTCTTTTTCAATAGTGTTTCTTTGGATATGCTCACTCAGTAGTGATAGAACTTAAAAAGCCAAATGATTTAGGTTTCCTAAAAAATTTTGATGCGGTTTCACAGTGTGAAGATGGAATTGAAAAAAATTTGTTTTTCAGTTAAACTGCTCATCTCTACTGTGGGCTATAGTGGCTGAATTGGCTGGCGTGAACCACGGAGAATATTTCAATTTCACCTGGTTTTTCCAAGAAGGTACAAAAGCATTGATGCTGGCTTTGACCCAAGAAACCTCAGTGGCACAATTTTCAATAGGGAGTTTAAGAATTATCAATCCAAAGGGCATCTTGAAGAAAGTCAGAAAGTGAATCCCAGTCAGCATGCTGGTACTGGGTAGAGGTCTTGTGAGTCGGAGGTTCTGTCTAATAAATGACTGAAATGAAATATCATCAGATACTACAGCATGATCTGAATTGCCAAAAGAGTTGTGAAGGTTGACAAGAGCTAGAAGTGAGGAACAAATCCAGCAAAGAAGCATGTTGGTCAGATTTATTAGGGAAACTAGTAGGGGGAATCCATTATATGCATAAGAAACTTGAGTTTTATGTTTATAGAAATAATGAGACTTATAATCATACACGTTAAATTTCAGAAAATCATTTTGCATTTTATTATGGGGAACATCTTATTGTGGTATTGAAAGAAATTTGCAAATGTTGGATTTTCTACTTTTGTCATTCTTGTACAAGCCTTTTCTCATAACTTGTGTTTGTTTTTTGTTTTGTTTTCAGGGACCACTTTTATCAATTTGGTGAGATCCGTTCAATTAATGTGGTCAGCAAACAGCAGTGTGCCTTTGTGCAATTCACAAGTCGTTCTGCTGCTGAACTGGCTGCTGAGCGTTCTTTCAACAAATTAATCATCTTGGGGAGACGACTCAATATTAAATGGGGACGATCCCAAGCCCAGCAGACTTTGCTTAAGAAAGAGGCCGGTGAGGTAGAGAAGCAACTGGAACCTGTTCCCGGACTGCCTGCAGGTGAGATTGCAATGCTCATTTGGGAGGGTTAAAAAAAAAAAGAAGTCCCTAAAAATTAAGAACAAAGTAGGTCCAAGGATATAACCCCTGGGTGGGGGGTGACCTGCATTAGTACAAAAGGGTCTTGAAGAGTGGCCATTCAGGATAACTTACATTTTACAATTTCATAGGAAAGATTGAATCGGTTAAAAATGTCCGATGAAACCACAACTTTTCATCTTGTGAAGAAAGATTGGTATGCCAAACCCTGTTGAACGTTTTTGAGATGTTCAAAGCAACAGCCTGAGATTCATCATTCTCATCTAAAGCCTGATAGACTCTTTACGCAATAATCGTTAATATATCGGCAATTGATCTGGACAAACTAAAGCTAAATTGTAAAGAAAATGATGGCTTACCTCATCAAACGAAACAATAGCATGTTGTATGTACCCTAAATCGGAAAAGAAAGACAGCATGCACATGACTCTTATTTATATGACCATTGACCAATGAAAAGAGATTATTCTGTCAATAAAAGCAGTTGTTGTTGTTGTTCTGAAAATGGTGAACATGGCATTTGTGGCCATCTTGCTTTTTGGGTCTGTTTTTGGTTTGGCATGTGATGTGTGACTGTTGGGCGGTGCAGTGGATTTCTAGCTATTTATGTATATTGGGATTTTTGGCATTGGACTTATGATTTGTGATTTCAACATTTCTTTCTGCCTCTGGATCTTCAAGTTTGGAGCTGTGATTTGTTGTTTTCATTTTGAACTTGAGCTGCCACACCAATTTTCTTACAAGCTTTTTCAGCATCATGACAGATAGGATGTCTGATGTCAAGTTGATACCCAAATTTGATGGCTCAGTGACCAGACAAACAGTTACTGAATGGATTGAAAAGGCGGAACTTGTTTGCAATCTGTGTGGAATCAAGAAGGTTGAACATGTTCTTGCCTTGAGATTGGCAGGGTATTTGCTGTCTACCAGCAGCTAAGTATAGAGCAATAAAACAGATGAAATGAACCCCTGCAGATTTGCCTTTGTGTCGGATTTTGTTTCCTAGCCTATGTGCAGTTCATAGAGTGGCGACTGCACCTGTCTCAGTCTGTTTTTCTAGTCAATTTGAAGGAAGCTAGCAGGACTGTTTGGTGGGATGGCTGAGCAAGGACTGACAAGTTCATTCATAGCATGACTACCAGCAGACATGAAGCAACTACTATGCGTGCATCTTCCAGGATGGAAGACATGTCTACAAGTCAACTGTTGGACCGAGCTTGGGCTATAATGAAGAATCAGTCTGTGACTGAGGAAATGGCTGCATCTAGCATTTCACCAGTCAGAGCAGCAGCTGATAAACTTCCAAATGTTAAACATTGGGAGGGTATGCGATGCTATCGATGCTCTGGGTGGAATTACATTTCCAAGTACTGCCTGGTTCGACGAGAAGATACACATGTCTGTCAGCCACAAAGGACATGCACAACAATGTGCTGCTTCCAGTGTTGTGAGTTCAGCCACATTGTTTCAGTGTGTCTGGGAAAAGAGGAAGGGGATAAGATGTCTGTGGCAGTTTCTTCCCCAAGCAAGTTGTGACTGAGAGTGGCACTAGCGGACACGGGCTGTTCACAGTCACTTGCAAGTAAATCAGTCTGTCAATCCTGATGGAAGATAGTTGGATGTACTTACCATAAACAATAACACCCTCAAATGCAGTGAAGTTGGAAACATAAAGCTTGATGTCAACATTGAGGTTTTGGTCGTGGATAGAGAGCTTATTGGGTTTTGGCCTGTTGCTTGGGTTGGACTCTATTAAAAAGTTGGGAGGACCCCAAATAATGGAGTGTGGCAATGTATGGTTTCCCAAGCACAGGATGGCTCATTGCGTCACCAGTAAAATAGAAGAACCTGTGCTGAATTTGAGCCAAGCAAGGAGATATGGGTTTCCTCATGGAAGTAGTCAGGTGGTCAGATACTGGAGAATTTGCAGAACAGGATGCATGAGTACCCAATACCAAAAGGTGTCAAGGAAGAATATGACTGCAAGCTCCAGACCTGGTTTTGATACTGGTTGGTTGCAGTCTTATCCTGAAAAGGAACTTGGTCCTCCAAGAAGTCTAATTCCATTGATGGTGGCGCTGGTGCAGAAAAATTAAAGTGAAGTATGGCCAGTATTAGACAATCGGGAATTGAATGAATGTTTAGACGCACATACAGCAAATTCTAGAAAAACCCTAGTTGTGTTCATATTGAATAAGTGTTGCTTTCTGTATTCATTGTTGGATCACTTTAATATCCTCTCCTCCCTTTTGACTGACTTATGATCAAGGTGGATAGCTCATTGCTGACAACATGTTCCAAGATGTTGTTCCTGCTGATGGAAGAGTCATTACTAGTTATTGGCTGGTTGCAACAAAACAGTTTTATTTTAATTATGAAACTGATGACAAAAAAAAAACTGAATTGGAGTCGAGATTAGTGTGCTTGAAAATATCTAAAGCACATTGGTCATTATGTTCTTAAAAACTATGCATTCCTGTGAGTGAACAATTTTTATTGTTAGTGGGTGGGGATAATGTTTAAACGATTCCTTGAGAGTATGTGGGTGTTAAGGGTGTTATCTAAACTTCTTGCGATCAGAAAAAAAAAAGAATCTCTTTAATATATATACAAATGTATAAACTATTAGTTGGTTTATTTAACATAGTTTGCCGATGACATGTAGAAATTAATAAATTTTATTTTATTTGTATTGTTTTCGAACAATTGTGGATGTGAGGGTGGTGTAATGTATATCTCAGAATGAGAAATTGGAGAGCTGGGTTCAAATTCCAGTCGAGTTTGTTAGATTCACTTATGCACAAATAACCTTGGGTAAGGTATGAATCCATCTTTTGTTCTCCCAGCTATTGGTTGAATAGCAGGACAGACTGAGTCCTGTAGCCTTGGTTAGTAGCCAGTCTAGGAGAAGGAAACTTATTGAATTAAAACCAACCTAGAGAAGGTTGGGCTGTCCTGCCCAAGACACACCATTGCTGCTATGGCTGCAGTACATGTGGTGCCCCTATGACCAAAAAGGTGTTACAGGACTTGTGCCACAATTGATTTTTTTTTTTTTTCTTAATTGCAGCTTTACCTCTTCCACCAGAAGAATTGACCAACAACTATTTCAACTTAGGCCAGCCTCCACCACTGGTACCTCCACCACCACCACAAGGTGTCCCACCTCGTGTTCCTCCACCTGTGGCACCACCATTTGGCAGCATACCCAGAGCTCCTCCACCCCCAGGTAATTCATGTTTTATACCATTCATTGCCATATTTCAGCAGACCCCATTATTATTTGCTTTTGTTACTTTTTATTTTATTTACAGTTCAGACACACAAAATGTTTTAACAAATATGGTTTTCCTGCCAGATATAGCCAATTTATACATCCTGTATCTTTGAGTGACAATTCAATTCCTTCAAATAATGATGCATGTGTCTTGGATTTGGCCTTCTGGAATCTTGTAATAAAAACATCAATGCAAATATAAATTCAAAGAATCAAATTGGAAATATTTTTGCTTACTCAATAGAAAAGTGCAATTCAAATATAAAAAAACTTTTTTGTTTTGCAATCTGCCTTTTTTTATGTGCAGGTATGAAATCGAAGTTGTGTCAAGGAATATTACTTCTGTTAAATAATAATCAGTATAATGATTATATGAAATGTATATTCAAATGCATCAACTCTTGAGGACCAGAAGTATTACATTTCAGCAAAATTCAAACCTCTGCCTTTTTTGTGGTGAGGCTTGTTGACAACATATCTATAAGAAAAACTCTTACAAACTAAATAGCAGCTGCTGCTATCTTGTCATTTTTTTAACTAAAATTTTTAAATGTCCTCAATCCAAATATTATTGTTTCTTGTTTAATATTCACTCTTTCTAATTAAATTCATTACATGTGAACAAGTGGAAAAAAAAAAGAATTTTCTTTCTTATTTCATAGATTATTATTCAAGTTCTTTAATTAATTTTAGTATTTTGTTATTTAACATGCAGCAGGTTATGGTGGGTTGAACATTTGGAGCCACAATAATTACAAGTGGAGGGGGTGAGTGGGTTGAATGTTAAAGGGTTAATCAGAATTTAGAAAATGAGTCTGGTTAAATATGTTCTGCATTAATAATTTGTACTTTATTTCAGGAGTTCGCTTGCCTCCTCCACCACCTGGTATTTTGCCTGTGAGGCCACCCCCCTTAATACCTCCAAGGACAGCCCAGCTGAACTCTGTGCACTATCCTTCCCAAGATCCTACCAGAATGGGAGCTGTAACTTTAACCAACCAAAAGAATTAAAAGAAAACATTGCAAATGTTTCAATCATCCATTTTTATTCAAAACGGACTCCTTGTATAGTCTTTTTTAAAATCTACTATCAGATACAAAACAACAAACAATAAAAAATATTGTTGATTAAAAGACTTCAGGTGTCCATTACTTTGGTTGTAGGAGTTGATTATTTTATCATTTTGTCCATTTCTTGTTTGTTTCAACTGAATTAGAGTATATAAATTCATGGCTTCATCCAGGGGATTTGAACTCTCATCCACTAGATAACAAGAAGACTTGATTAACTAATGCCTATATCCAAAGGATGCTGTTTTTTTCTTTTCTTTTTTTTCTTCTTCCCATTTTCAAATCCACTGTCCATTGTTTTCAACATTCGGTTATTATAGTGGGTTTCATACCTGCTTGTTTGATAAGTTTATTTTAATTATAATGACAATTCTTCATCTCTAAAATCAAAAACAAAATTGTTTGTAAACAGTTTTGAAAAAGCAGATGATTAAATGATACTTTTTTATTTTTATTATGAATTTGAGTGGCTGTACATTTATTTTCGTTTCCGTCAATATAGTTCTTTTTTTTTTTTTTTAATCCACCATAGTAGCTTGTTTGAAAGAATGGAGAATTATTGATTGTATGTCATCAGTGATGAAGTAAGAAAGTCAAAACACTTTATTGCCCATTAATCTAGCTTAAGCCTCTTTTACTATCGATAAATGCTTCGTTCCACTCTAGGAAAGAGTTAAAGTAAAGAATGCAACTGGGCTTCGATTGTGAGTTAGTGTAGCACTTATGGCATATTTAGAAGCATCAGTCGAACTGGTTGGGTCTAGTAGGCACAATGGTAGTGTCTGTCTTCAGTTTCAAATTCCTGTAAAGCAGCTTTGGACAAAGGAAATTGATTTATCTGTGCAAGAGCATAAGCTTACTTGCTCCCTCACTCATTCCAGGTGACCTGTACCCCCCCCCCCATTGTGTGTAGAATACTCCAGTGTAACAATTGTAATTTATAGGATTATTTGTTTTGATTAAGGATTAGATTGGATCTCTCGGCTACCTCCATGAATCCACAAAAGCTACTAGTGTGATCATCTTATATATGTATCTGTTCCTTTTCTATACTTTCGTCAGTCACATGGTGGAAATTTACTGCCCCCATTAGTAACTTTGGACGAGTCTATTCATACAGTTGACTCCTAACCTTTGAACTCTGTATATTCCATTCTTTCTTCTTTTATAGTAATCTGGGGATAGGCACTCTGACTGGCCTTAAAATACAGTATATTTTACAATTTAGCAATTTCGTTTACCATTTCATCTATATAAGGAAGCAGGCAGGTGTCAAGTAATATGTATTTGTTAATGGTTAGTAGTCAATTACTATTCTCCCCTCCCACTTTTTGTTTTCTCTCTAAGACTTGGGCTCTACAAGCAGATTTACCTGGCTTCATTATGCCTGCCTTTAATCTTTCTATTTTCTTCTTAAACTTTTCATACGTAAGAGTATATGTCTATGATTTAATAGATTGGTATACAATCTGCAGTTAGCAAAATGAGAGACAAACTTTAACGGCAACAAGGCTGCCTAACTTAAAGGGATACTTAGAATTGCCAAAAAGGATTTCTAAAGGTTCATGGTGTATTTTAGGATCGCACAAATCTGATAAAATTGTTAATCTGATATTTAAGTAAACAAGTTTTTGAAATTTTATGTTCACAGTACAGTATCCCAGGATTTAGAGTCGGGGGGGGGGGGATCAACCATGGAGACAATTTCCTAGTTATTTGTACTCACCGTTTTGGAATCCAAATTAGCTCTCTTAGAATGTTATTTAACCAAGGTTAAAGCATCTGTTCTTATCCATAGAATGAAGGAAAAATAGCTTCATGTTTTTTTCCAAAGAACATTAGATCAAAGTTAAAACTTCATAGTCTTTGCTGCTAACACTTCCACCTCTGTGTCTTATATTAAATAAAATGCAAGGATACCAAATTAATTATCAAACATTATTATAAGAGAATAAGTAGAAGTCTTTTTCTGCGAAATATTGCAGTTAGTGTTCACTTTTGTTGGTAATCACTTAGGTTCCAGCAATTAACCAATACAGTGGAATCTTGGTTTACGAATTTAATTCGTTTCTGAAGGCCATTTGCAACCCAAAATGTTTGTAAAAAGAAACTATTTTTCCAATAAGAATCACTGTAGAGAAAAAAAGTCAGTACAATAAAATTGGAAAAGATAAGCATGCCACAACACACGAATTTATACAATACGGCGGTTGACTCGGAAATTATTCTGTTCAGATTAACTCAGTTCGGCAATGTTGTTTGATAACTGAAGCATTTTCATCTCAAATTTTCTGTTTGAAAACCGATTCAACATGGAAGCGTCATTCAAGAATAGAGATTGCACTGTAATTTGTTTTACATTTATCAGAGAGAATGACCACGAAGTCAGCTGAGGTTACCTCCCTTTACATTAGAAACAAATTTCTTTATGTAAGTCCTGTTTAAAAGAACACCTTTTTAAAAAGCTAAAATATGTCTGTCTCATCTTTACTGACTATAATCACCTTTTGTTCAGTTTTGATTTTAGACTAATCCTTTTTCGAAGTGAGTCTCCGAGAGTGAAATTCAAAATATCAGTGTGAAGGATAGCAGATTAAAATTCTGTTGCACCAATTGATTATCTGCTGCTTTTATCAATCTTTCAGCATATTGCATGTCTATGGCTGTGATGCATGTGTCTGGAATAGCCTTTTTCTCCTGATGGGTATATTGGACTTTGTATATTTGCATTTCCACAGATTGTTATTCACTCACTCAATATCAATGTTTTACTCAATAAACAATTTAAAAAAAAATATACCGTTAGGAAATCATAAGTTGTTTCCCTTAACGACAAATCATTTTGCACATCATTTGCATTTTATACACACATAAATTAAAATTATAACATTTCTAAAAAGTGAAAAGATGAACTTTATCAAAACTTTACCCTATTATAACTGATAACATTAGCTTTTTTTTTTTTAATGACGACCATTAATGGAAAAAAAAATACTAAAACCAAAACGTTATG